>JAODAL010046012.1:0-31369 GCA_025379985.1 Phyllomedusa bahiana | reverse complement strand
ATTCTTCAGAAAGCCTATCACCCCAGCAGCACCTTTCCCTGTCGACAGTAAAGGGGAGTGTGAGCTCCCAGGGCGCGCTCGTCTTATATAGTGCGGTGACGTCACGAATCCCGCCTTTCCTGTTTGGTTCACTCGCACATTCACAGGCTATGCCCTTCTCCTCCCAGATGCTTTGCCCCATTACCCATGTCTCGCCCCCTTTTTTTATCAATCAAAAGCACACTTCGTTCACCCAAGTACCCCAAAGTTCGATTTCGGTCCGAACCGAATTTTTTCCTAAATTCAAAAACGAATTCCACTTCGTTAGAATCAATTCGCCCATCTCTATTCAGTTAAACAAAAAAAAAAAGTATGAAATTCATGGTATTTTTTACAACAAAAAAGCCACAAAAAGCTATGTGTAAAGAAAGCTCAACAGTGTATGTTAAGTGTGATAACTAGTTTAGACTTCAAGTCAACTTAAAAACAAGAGTAACACAAATAAACATTTTTTTGAATCCTTGTGAGAAAAAAAAGGATTTGCCCCCGTGCAAATACAATAATATCTCTCTCAAATGGCTTGCATCAGTCTTAATTTAAATCTGTGTGATATTTTCTGTCATAATTTCTGCTTCTCCTGTGTTGCAAGTAGCCTCTCTTCTTTGCAGCTGAGCAGCAGCATTTTCTGTTTAAAATTATTTCGTTTGGGGCAAAAAACCAAGCAGATGACCTTTTCCTTGTTGTTTTTCTTTAAACCTACTACCCCTCCTCCTTTTCCTCAGGGGTGTTTAAGATATAAAGTGCATTTTTATTTGATTTACATTATAGAACACTGTGGATAGTTTTTTATAACATGGTTTTTTTTTCAGGTAGCCCCTGATTACAGGATTTTTGGCCCCATAAACTTTTTTTATTTTGGGGTTAAACCCCACCCTCATGCAAGTGATTTTCTTATCAATATTTTTGCATTTTTTGGGACTCTCCCTTTATGAATTGTGAATTCAAATCATTACTTATATTCCTCTTTTATGTTTACCTTCCACCTTGTCAAGCATAATGTAACTTTGAAAAAGCCTTTGGGAGCAGGACTGTGTGGCTTTAAAAGCTCTCCTAAAAAAGATAAATCCTTGGATACCTGATCTCCCAGGCTCAACACAGTGTTGTTTTCCTGAATGTGTTGCCATCAACAAACAGCTGCTGTAGAACTGCAGGAAGCCAACAGGGAAATTTTAAAGAGGCGGCATATTTTTGCAAAAAGCCCTTGACTCACTTAAAAAAAAGCATTGTTCTTGAATATTGTTACTGATCAGAACAATTTGGTGTTACAAAGCACATGTCATCTTAAAGGGGATTTATCGCTTCATCACCAAGATCCCTAACTGCTATCACAAAATTTCGCACTCCCGCCTTGGGCACTCACAGGCCCCCCTTTATCTGAAAAAAAGATGTACGGTCGGGGGGCGGGTTTTTTCACCCCATTTTTTTTTTGTAAACCACCCCCTATTTAGAAACAGGGCTGGACCATTGTAAAATTTTTGGATTTTTTTACCGTTTGTTTCCCCCCATACCCCCCTAATAGATTTTTAAGCTCCCCACGAGCGGGGCCCTCACCCCCAAGTGTCTCATTTGAAATATTTTTTTAAATGTGTAAAAAATGTTTTTGTTTACCCTTAAATTTTGAAAGGTGCTGGGGAAAAAAGTTGGGTTTTATAGAAAAAAAGGGAATTATTTTTTACTATTTTTATTTTTAAATTCATCATTTTTTTCTGTTTTCTTTTGGTTTTTCCAGTTTCTCAGCCCTTCAAATCCAGGGCATTTCTTTCCCCCCCAGCTGAAAAACCCCCCCCCCCCCCCCCCTTCACTGTTCATTGTTTCCGCCCCGGGGTCAGTGGTTTTTTTTTGGGAGTCAGGGGGGGGGATACCCACACCCCCTGCTCCCCCCCCCCCTCTTTTGGTCTGAATCCACATGCCCACTGTGCCCTTTCCCTCCTTCCTATGCTTCTTTTTTTTTTAAGAGCTGTTTGTTTTACATTACAACAGGCCTGCTTTCCCGTCTTGACAAGTCTTCTATGAACTCAGAGAACTGATCTTTCCCCTTTCTCAAGCGGGGTTTTTTTACATTTTAAATCCAGTTTTTGGGTAAATTTCACCCAGAGCAGCACAGATTGTCCCCTTTTTCTATGTTTTCATGCGGGGCCCATTAGGAAACCCGGACCCCACACTTTTTGTGTTTTTGATTTTTAGGAGCGCTGCTTTTGTTACGGGGGAGCTGTTTGGCTGTGCAGAGTGAAATTTGGGGCCCCCTTATTCTGAGTGGGAGGGGCATTTTTGGCACTCCCATGATTTTTGTTTGGGGGGGCCGACAGAATAAAAATTAGTAGAGCGGTCAGCCAATAAAAATTGATGGGGGTTTGGAATCCGCCCCGGACACGGGGGAAACTTTTGTTTACGGGAAAACGAAGATAAGAAAAGACAGTGAAAAAAAAGGGTACGCTTTCCCAAATTGCTTTCCAATTTGAAATTTTCTTGTTTTCACTGTCCCCTTTTTGAAAAACCATTTAATGAAATGATAAAACCCTCTTTAAGGGGTTTCCCACCAAACAAAACAAAAATGTTCACTGAAAGCTTTATTTTTAGAGTAACCGTTTAACTGGTCAAAATAAAATTTTTTTTTAAAAATTTGCTGATTATTTTATCTTTTTAAATAAAAACATAATGAAAAGGGAAAAGTTGATGTTTTTGAAAAATTTTAAAAAAATTTAAGATTTTTTTTTTTTTTAAAAAGGGGGACTAGGGGGCCCTTGTATAAAAATGTCCGGGTTTCCTAAGACTTTCTTTGTTGCCCATACCCAAAAAACCAGAGTTTTTTTTTAATTTTCTTTATAGTGCTCAGAGAAAATGAAAGGGGACTTCTGATTGGTGGCTATGGGCAACAACAAAAAAGTCTTAGACATAGACAGTTTTCATACATGTCCTCCTATGTGCTTTATGCCAGATGAAATGAATAAGAAATTATAGACACAACCTAGTTAAGGCTGAGTGAACACATAATGGTTGCATCATGGGTGACACCAGCTTTAAGATATTGGCCGCATCTTTGTCACGTTTAAGCATACAGCCATTATCAACTTAACTGCATGAAGCTTAAAGGAGTTGTCTCATTACAAGCTTTCAGCCTACTTCAAAGTGTCTGGCAGCAAAGGATTTTTGAATTCAGGGGCCTGCTTCTTGTCTGCCTCTTCTCCTCCCTCTTCCCCACTCCCCTCAGCACACAGACAGCTCTCCTTCTATATAGCAGGGGGAGGGGGTTTGCTGCCAGAGTTAACCCTGTGTGTGCCTGCCTAGGTCTGCTGCAGGCTGCTCACTGCTAGATCAGATGCACTGTCAGCTCCACAGAGTCAGGAGACAACCGGGAGAGGGCTGATCTATGAGTGTGGAGAGGTATGTGAAGCTGTGTATGCTAATAGCAGAGCAGGGGGGATGTAAGTGTTCCTATACCCCCTGCTTAGCATACAAATCTCCATCTCAAGCAACAACAAACAAACCCTGTCAGAACAGACACAGGGCAGCTGTGAAGTGTGTTACTATAATCACAATGTGTCATTAATACAGCAGAGCAGGGAGAGATAGGAACCGTTCAGATGCCCCCCTGATCTGTTCTATTAGTATAGTCAGAGCTCCACAGACACATCATGATTATAGTAACACATTTCACTGCTGTCACATCGCACTGACCACAGATCAGCCTCACCTCTGCTCTCCTCAATTTGTGTAGAGAGCAGGAGGGAGCAGGCACACACAGGATTAATCCAGCTACACAGACACAGAACCCAGAGCCCTCCCCCCCCTCCCTTCCCTACAGAAGCATACTGTGCAGGAGGGGCTCTGTGCTCTGACCTGTATTCAGAAACAGATGAGTCACCAGGACTGGCTGTCAGTGAGATAAAGATCAACAGGTCAGCTGCTATAGGGATTTCAGGAGCTGATGCACTACTACTAACAGGGATAACTCAAAATCAGTAGGACATTTGTAATGAACATATATTGCAAAGCTGCTTGTTTTTTAAAGATCTTTTAATTAAAACTCAATCATTGTAGCGAGACAATCCCTTTAAGTTAACTTGAACAATGCACCGACTTGGGGGTCATTGAGGTTTCAGACACATAATAGCTGTACCCCAGACGCAATCTGACCAGTGTATGTGAACCCAACCTTAATGGTGTAGACTATTATAATGTACACGGTGTGATGGTTTATAGGCCCCACCGGTAGAGATTAATGAGGGGAATTAATAAGCTGTATCTTATATAGTTATAGACTTATATAGTGTCGCCAACCTGCTCTTTCTATGCCTTCACCTGTACTATAGCGCTATCATTATACTACCTACCCATTATAATATGATGAATGCTCATCCTATCCTAGTCTACACAACAAAGCTGACTAGTGAGCTGCAGAGCCATTTTTTTTTAATATTTATGATGAAAGCCTGGTTTAAATAATGTCATTTTCTGTTGATACATCACATTTAATAACATGAAATGTAATTACAATAAATATAAATATTATTTAAATTGTTTTCTAGTCCACATATTGCTAACTGCAGTTTATAGTTTGTTGTTTTTATGATTTAGCTAACTATATTTGGCTGATACATACAATAATGCACTAAAAATCAGATTCACTGCAATGTTTTAGAAATATAAAATTGGGTGTCTTTTATATATTGTAAAAGTTATGTCAGTTTAAAGTATACCGTCCCATCCATATAACGTTTTTGGCCTCTGACATCTGGTATCTGTCAGGATACATTGAAAAAGGTATCCCAATACATACCACCATGGGGCAATAGGAATCTATAGGGCAAATAAAGTATTTTTTGGATTCCGTTTGCTCTGTTTCCCAACTGTATATGCATTGTATGCTATAGCCCAAATAGACTATGTTAGCCCTAAAGTCCCCAAGCATTCCGCCTTGACCCTTCCATGGAATATGTCAGGAAACCTTTTTAAAGGTGTCTAGGTGGATTCCACTACATAAACTATATTTTGTTTGTAACTTTTAACAGGATGATGAATCTTATGTAATTATATATGTAGAAAACTGAAGTGACAATCACAGTTCGGCAACAAAAATGGGTCGATGTAAGAAACAACAATCAAAATAGTTGGGATTTCTGAATGTATGCAATGTTTTAGATATTTACAAATGGCAGACTGGGTGCAGAAATTTTTAAAACTGTCCCCCTGATTTAAATAAGGTTTGCATGAACCCCAGTGCTTGCTGCCAAAACAATCCTATTCACATAAATGGAATTGATTTTTAGCCACAGAAATTTCTTCAACAAATCTTCTGCCTGTGATTTCCCCTATATTGTGCTTAATAACAAAAAAATTACTATGTAGGAAACATATAGTTTACCCAAAAGAGAAGATGGACTGAACTGAAGCATGAAGAGCAAATGCTTGGATAAACACTACATTATGTCCATACTTAATTAATAATATGCATTATAACAGTCTACTGCCTTTTGAATTATGTCTTTGTGATTTGCATAAAGGGGTATCTTCTGATCCACAACTTGCCAACGAATCGAAATTTCTTGATCATGAGTTTGTATGTTCTGAAAAGAAACATTACAAAAGAATGTAAGTATGAAAAATGTAATTATTTAAACAAAAATATCCAGTTTAAATAATGTTTTAGTTTAACTATGTCAGCTTTTAAAGTCCATGGTCAGGTACCAAGGTATGTGTGTTTGGAAGGCAATAGGTGGAGCAGTGACTGCCCCTTGTGGAGGTACTGTATGTCTTAGTAGATAGATGACACAGAAACCGTTTGCATTTTAACTTTTACTCCTTCCCATCCCATCTGCTGTATGACTACAGTGCCAGCTTACATAGCCCCTATCTCTTGTCAGTAAAGGCAGATTGTCAAAATTTGTAGTGTCTCAGCACGTCTCTCTTACAGGACACACAGCAGCTGACCAGTTTGCACTATTATCCCGCATAACACCATACCTGGTCACTGGGCAGACCTGTTTTCAGTGCTCTCTCTTTTCTTGTTTAGGCCAGTGGACTAACCCAGTTTTAACCACTGCCAGAGCTATGGAGGGTATGATTTTTTGCCCTCAAGATTATTCTTTATTCTTTTTAAAATTAGTTTCAGGCTGTAATTTTATTCATACTCACTCGGATTTTAACCAGTTATCAAGGCTTTGTTTGTAGGGCTCATTTAGTAATTATTGAACATATATATTGTCCATGTTTTTGCAGCAGAATGCATATTATTGCAATCTCCTCTCCATGAAATGTAGTGTGTTGATAGCCATAAAAAATGCTGTAACTCAAACTGTAGATTCCATACTAATTCATGTATCGCAATATCAAGTATTTCTTTGTGTGAGAATTTCATATTAGTGCAAAACACTTGGTACAAAAACAGACTAGAAGCAACAATTTTATCTTGTTAGGTTTAATCTCAAAGAAACAACATTTCACTGGAGAATAATCATATGATATAAAGAAATAATTTTATATTCATGCAGTGACTTTCTCTGCATCTCTACCAGCTATTAAACATTAAGCACTATGCCTATTGTGTCTTCAATTTAGAAATATCTATTATTACAGAAATCACCAGAAAATTAGAGTATCAATGCTAGCAAGCAAACGGTTCAGTGCCTGCTTACAATTAGACATCATTACTCAGCAAAGGAGATGCAAAAAATCTATTTAAAACTAAACTTTTAATGCTCATACACGCAAAAGCAGAATATTCCAAAATATAATAAAAATTACCAATGACAAAAAGACAAGGTAGTGTACCCCCAAGCATGTAATTTTGTAGTGTTTAATCCTCACAAAAGAACCAAAATAAAAGGTAGGTGGAAGTACCAGATAAAATGCGTACTGCAACAATTATGATCCAACAATGTCTGATATACGGCAGACATAAGCAAATGCAAGGTGGTCTTGTTAGGCCATGTTCACACACGGCTTAAAATTGGACGTATTGCAGTCCGTAATTATGCGCCGTACTGCGTAAATTACGGCTGGAATACGTCCCAGTCATTACGGTAATCCACAGTTCTCATAGAGAACTATGGATTAAGTCTGCTCTCCCCGGTCGGCGAATCCGCCGCGGGGGGGAGATAAGTGACATGTCAATTACTAGCGGCGTATACGCGCCACTAGTAATGATAGTCTAAGGGCCGGCGAGGTGCTGGCCTCCCGCTCCTGCCTCGCCCCCGTCCACACGGCGTAATTGCGTGTGAACATAGCCTTAGGTGTGGGTTTAGATGTGCCAAATAGATACTCACCCTAAATCTTCATTATTTGTTACAATTGGATACTGGCTGCTCGTGCATCCTCCTGGCAGCAATAGAAGCTTATTTGCTGATCTGTGCATATTTGAATATTATGACAGAAAACTAGTCTATATGTTTGTCTTATATCAATATCCTAAGAAAAAATGAATTGTACTATATTCTGTAGGTGTCCGGAATTTTAAGTAATGTGTATGAAAATTAAATCTATTGCAAATGGTATATACTTGTTTATACGGCAGTTCTACACTTTGCCTTACTACATGTATGAATGTAAACAAATTGTTCTGCAACATATTTTTGTAGACAACAATATGTAACTCTAAAATTCTTGTAATGGTTTATAATTTGTAAGAAACTTCCCCAGTTAAGTTCACTGGAAAGGGTTGTCTAAATTAATAGAAGTGTCTGCCAGTTGGGAGAGCTTAAAAAAAAGTCAACTCCCCTATCAAGCCTGCTCTGTTCCAGTGCCATTGCTGCTTTTGATACTCCCTGACAATGATGTCACATTCATTGGTCATGCACAGGCAACCTCTGGTCTCAGCATGTGACTACTGGAGCCAGAGATTGTTTCAGTGTCACATGAGCAATGAATGTGACATCATCGGCAAAGAGCACTGGGAGCAGAAGTGGTCTTTTAATGAACAAGTCTGGCAGATGATATTTTTTTTTTTCATTTATTTAAGCTCTCCCAACCAGGAGACACTACTTTTAAACTGATTAGCAACTCCTTTTAAAGCTATTCTCCTTGACCTTGTTATCAGTTTCTGCCTTAGACTATCTGTCATTACAGGAAAGGAATCTTGCAGACCATCACTTAATTCTTGCTTCAATTCTTTTTATTTCTTCTTCACTGTAAATGCAAGCCTAAATAAACTTGCAAACTACTTTCATTGTGACAAAAGCTAACTTGTTTTGAAGATTTCCTCATTAGTAACAAATTCATAATTCAATTTTCTGCATTAAAAATCTCAGGTACCTTCTGTATAATATTTTAAATATTACAGTACAACTTATTCAATTTCCTACTGGTTTACTGTATGTAATTTAGCTTACCTGATTTAATTCTAGGAATAATGGGTCGTCCTGTCTTTCAAAATGAAGGCTTAGTGCAATGGTTTCTATCCAAGCATTATCTGTATTCCTTGGATCATCTACATACCCTTTGTATACCTGCAGTATTAACATAAAACAGGTTTAGTGGACCACAAACATAAAAAGTAAATCACATGTTAAGCACATCTATTTAAAACTTTTTTTTTCATAGACTTCTTCTTCTTGCCCATTGTTAATTTTTATATAATGTACAGATTTTAATTGTTTTTATTTTACTTGCCTGAAGCTTGAATCTGATTATAAACATAATATGGAAAAGAGTTGTGAAATGGATGATAGATTAGTTGCCAGACAGTACAGTATTTTTAGGCAATCAACAGTTCTGGAAAAAATAAGAAACAAATAAAGAGAACAAACTGTACATATGTACCATTTACTTCAGACTGCAATGGTTCAAAATATATAAAAAAAAAAAAATCTAACATGGTAGATCAATTATTTTTTTCAGATTGCTTGTTGGCAGAGTTTATGTTGCACAGAAGAACGTGAGCAACTAATAGCCAACATTTGGAAACAACAGGAGGCGGAAACTGGGCAGCTGCTTGCAGTGTTGCAAAGACTAAAGAACTGATTTAGTGGTCTCTGTACCACCAGTTTTCCATATTAAAAATGAGAAAAATTGGTCAACAGTACAATTCTTTTCCTGAAAAGGAAACAATGGCAACCCTAAAGGGTAAGGAGTAAAAAACTATTCTTTATTTATTTTTCATTTTACCCTGCAGAGTCACTGGATAATGGAATTAGGGCATGTCCCCATGGCACGGGTTTGCGTCCAGTTTTTCAGACGGTTTGCGGTTTTGCAGACCATCTGAAAAACCGGCCGCAAATGAGCACAACTGGGCTCTATGGAAAACCTGTGCAGCAGTCCCCACTCCCGAAGAACATTGAACATGCACATTCTTCCGTCCAGTTTTCGGACGGAATATGTGCATGTCAATGTGAAGGGGGAGGGCTTTTCTCCACTCATCGCGGAGAAAAGCCGTCCCAACGCGGCCACTGGGACAGCACTAAAACAAGACAAATACCGGTCGGATAAACCGACCGGTATTTGTCCTCTGCCATGGGGACATGCCCTTAAAGTTGTTTCACTACAAATATTAGCTGTTATCATGTAAGAACTGGTAATTGAAGATAATTTCCCAATATATTGCTTTATGTTGTGACCTTTGTTGATTAGATAATTTAGAATTTTTAAGTTCTGAATGCACACAGGTTTCTCTGGTTTCCAACCTGCTCTTGCCTTCTCTCTCTGCTCTGTCTATCTCATAGCAGGGATGACAACCAGTGGCGGGCTGCTGGCAGCTTGATAGCAGAGTGTGTAATTAATCTCCTTTCTTTGCTTACTTTGAGCTCTGTACTTAGAGATAAGATCTCCTACTCTCATGTCAGTGCTTTTAGAAGAGCTCTGAGTTTACATGTTAAACACTGCCATAGAGGCAGCCACAGCTTGACCAGGGACAGTATGCATGCATCTAAATCTGCTTCTGGCTCTAAAACAGCGTGGTGAGACAACCCCTTTAAGATTAGTCACAGTGTTATGTTTTGATGAGAGTTAGGTGATGACTACCCAGCAGTACCTTCACATCGGATTTGATGTGGATTCAGTATTTTGAATCCGGTGAAAATTCAACTGTACCTAGCGCTTTGTAGACTTCAATAGAAAATCCATGCCGTAGTCTACACAGTAGAGGTTTTCTACTGAAGCTGTCTACTGTCCAGAGGAAGATAGAACATGTTCTGTCTTCCACCGACGGATACCCGTCAGATTCCCGTGCAGCCCATGAACTGGGCCGGCTGGAAATACAAATATCAACCGCGACTTATGGCATGAGCCAGTGCTAAAAGCAGCAGTACAGCAATGTTAAAATGTCATCAGATTTTGGACGGCATTTTAACATTGCTGTGTAGACGTAGCTTTAGTCTTTAATGACAGAAAGCACAGCTGTGTAGCTATGATGAGTCAAGTGATAGTAGTAATAAATATTTCATATTAAATATCATGTTATTTAGATCTTTAAACCAACATTATGTTATATTAAATTTACTTACATATTTTACTTACTTGCCACTAACTTTCACTGTGTTTAATATGCAGTATACAAGGGGGTTTAAAACAATAGCATTAGCTAATGATAATAACAAGCTGGGTTAATGAGCATACAAGCTTATGCATGAAAAATAGTGTAGTTGTAAGGGATACATTACTATTCCACTAAAATGCTGCAATATTTTTTCACATGGAGGCACTAGCTTGTCTGTCACTATCACTAAGGGAAAGACAAGTGAAATGGTTATATTTTCTGGAAGAGGTGTATAACTCGGTGCTGTCTCTCACACTTAATAGGTACCGTTTCTTGAACAACAAAAGAGAAGAATGGTTGCAGATGCTTTTAAGGTGTTAGGGCATACATGCCAACGTTTGAAAGTAAAAAAGCAGGAGATTTGAAGACGGCGTGCGTAGCACAGCGTGCCAAAAATTTGCATACCACGCCCATCTTGCATGTAAGCCACGCCCCCTTCGAAAAAACCACACCCTACTCCACCTAACTGTGTAATGGCTCTGGAAAAAAGCTAAATTAGGGTTTTGGCGTCACCCAGCTTTCTTGCCTATTCAGCATCCAGAAGAGATGGGAGATACCGCCAAACAGTGCCCCAATAGGTAGGTATCTCGGTGGCCTATTTTAACCCTGTAACCAGGTAGTAGCCTCCTGTAGCCAGGTTAATGCCCCCTTCTAGCCAGGTAGCTGTCCCCAATAGCCAGATAGTGCCCCTTACAGCTAGGTAGTGCCCCTTACAGCCAGGTAGTGCCCCTTACATCCAGGTAGTGCCTCTATTAGCCAGGTAGTTCCCCCAATAACCAGGTAGTGCCTCCAATAGCCAGGTAGTGCCTCCAATAGCAAGGTAGTGCCCCAATAGCCAGGTAGTGCCCCCAATAGCCACTTAGATGCTCCTTACAGCCAGGTAGTTCCCCCAATAGCTAGGAAGATGCCCCCTTTATCCAGGTAGATGTCCCCATGAGCCATGCAGATGCCCCCATGAGCCAGGCAGATGCCCCCATGCCAGGCAGATGTCCCCATGAGCCAGGCAGAAGCCCCCTTTATCCAGGCAGATGCCCCATTTATCCAGGCAGATTCCCCTATGAGCCAGGCAGATGTCCCCGTGAGCCAGGCAGATGCCCCCTTTATCCAGGCAGATGCCCCCATGAGCCAGGCAGATGCCCCCATGAGCCAGGCAGATGCCCCCATCCAGGCAGATGCCCCCATGAGTCAGGCAGTGCCCCTATAGCTAGTAACAATAAAATAATAAAACCTACTTCCCACTCCTCCCCTCACATGCACTCAGTCACTGCACACACACCCCTCTCCTCACAAACAATCAGCCACCATCCTCCCCACACATACAGCCATCCCTGCACTCACCTGTCCTGCTGGCATTCTAGTTCTTCAAACTCGGGGAAAGGGGGCGGAGCTTTGCGGGTCCTGCTAAGCCCCGTCCCCTTCCCACACAATGCTCTTGCAGCTTCCTCTGAAGCTAGGAGAACATTGCCCACGCAGGACAGAGGCTTTAGGGCAGCGTCAAGAGACGCTGCCCGATACCTCTGTGCACAGATAACCTCCAGCTTCTCTAAAGAGGCGGGAGGTTAGGCCACCCAAGCGGGAGGGCGGGACACGGCCCCCATTAGCGGGAGTGACCCGCCAAAAACGGGAGGGTTGGCAACTATGTGTTAGGGCCTAAAAAGTCAAATTGTGCCTCAAGATATCCGACTATGCTCATCCAAATCTTAAAGGGGATGTATCGCTTCTTCAGTTCGTGTGTTTCATTGTGCTCTCAGCTCGACAAATTCAGGGGCGTTTCTTCCCCTCCCAGCTGGGTATTTCTTAACTGATGACATCATCCCCCCTTCACTGTCCATGCTGACTCCTGAGGCTCCCCCTCCCCCCCCCCCCGGGTCCACATGTCACTGTGTCGTTCTCCCAATGCAGTCTTATTTTGTAAGTATGTTTACATACCACAGGCTTGCAGTCTAGACAATCTTCTATGAACTATCTCCTCTCATAGCTGGAGGTTTGTTACAATTGAATCCAGTCTTCTACGAACTCATGCTGAGAAGCACAGATCTCCCTACTATGAGCATTTAGGCATCGAGACACAATTCTGCTGTTTTCTGATTGTAGACACCCTGCAGTATTATTGTGTTTCTTCTGGCTGTGCAGAGTGAAATTGCTGTCGGCCCCTTACTTTGAGTGAGAGAGGCAGCCTAATGCTCCGTCTTTGTTTGCATTAGGCACCGGGCACAATTCTGCTGTTTTCTGATTGTAGAGGCAGGTGCAGTGCCTTTGTGTTTCTGCTGGCTGTGCAAAGTGAAATTGTGCCGTTCCCTTACTTTGAGTGAGAGAGGCAGGAATGCTCACTCCCGTGAATAAGACCCACCGGAGGCCAGAAAGAATGTAAATTAGTAGAGCCAGCAGCCAATGACATGAATGGAGGAGGAATCCGTCCAGCAATGGGGAACTGTGTTTACAGAAACAGAGGATAAGGGAGACTGTGAAAACAAGACAGCTTTGCTAATGACATCAAATTGCAAAGTTGCTTATTTTCACTGTCCCCTTACTCTGAAGACCATTTAATGAAATTATACAACCCCTTTAAGTGTCTTTTATGTGTCTACTCCCAACCAAAGCATGCCTCATCTTGGTACTTTTTGTGGGGTTGTACCACCTAATTACAGACAATCCCCTGGTGACTCCTAGAATGTCTGTGTTTAGTAATTTACTTATCATTTACAAAACCACCTTGAGCAGCGCAGTGGTGTGCTTGTCACATGTACACCTGTAATCCTTCCACTCCATTCTAATAGGAAAGATATCTCATTGAAAGCACCACTTGAATTTGTTCAACAGCACACAAAAGTCAAGTCTCTTTTTGTTTCTGGTACCATCTGCACCATTGCTTGATTTTTTTGTACCACTTGTACCATTTCTTACTTGCTGGTCTCATATAAGTGATTCCATGGTGCAATCAGATGACTCCTTTTTAAAATAGTACAGTTTTGTTCAGGCTTTCAAGTTATAACAAATAATCCACTCCAAGCAGACAAGCAGGTAGGTAGGCCCCCCGGTTAGGTAAATGATTAATAATGCCCCCCCTGCACAAATATTAACAACTAAAGATCACCTCTCCTTATTCTCACAGCTGGGTCATCTGACTGCTATGCAGCTCAGGTTGGGGGCTACCATGATGTCATCATGCTGACTGCTTAAAGATGATGTCTCCAGCTGCTCTTAACTTAAGATGACCAGAAATTTGGGAGTGAAAGAGGGATGGGCACTGCCCCCCAAAATTGGCTTAGACCACATCCTCTTTACACCGAGCCACACCCCCTTCACAAAGGGTCTGGCCCACTGCACCCAACTACTATAATGGCCCTGGAAGAAAGCTAATTCAGGGGTTTGTCATCACCCAGATTTCATGGACGTTGGATAGCCTATTCAGCATCCAGGAGAGCTGGGAGATGCCGCAAAACTGTGCCTGAACCTAACCCATTACACTTCAATCAGTATAACTGCCATACAGTGACTATATAGTGGTAGATATCAGTGCACACAGGCTCTGCAGGCACATAATTGATGAAATTCCAGTTACATTTAAGGACTCACAGGGGATGTATTTTCTGATCAAAGTCCGTCACTTTAATCATTCTTCTCCATTCGGCCCAGACCATCATGGCGTCCTTCCAGCCACAACTCATTCCTGCAGAATTTACCACACAAATATTTTCGAATCCTCATTTTGCCAACACCTATAAAACTACTAGGGGGAGTTCCTATACCTGCCTACCTACTGAAAAACTTGGTGACTCGCTTTCCTATGATAGGAAAGTTGGAAGCCTGCTGTCAGAGTTGGGGAGTCAACCAACATTCCTATATAGGCCCCAATAAGGTAGGACAGTATATATGTCCCCTCAGTAGGTTATAAGTACATAAGGCCCCCAGTGTGTAGGCAGGTACATGTCCCCCATTGTCTGTGGGCAGTTGTACGTCCCCCAGAGTCTGTAGGAAGGTATATCATGCCCCCATAGTCTGTAGACAGGTATATATGTCCCCCGAGGCTGTAGGCAGGTATATTTCCTCCATATTTTGTAGGCAGATACATGATGTCCCCCATATTCTGTAGGCAGTTAAACGTCCTCCATATTTTGTAGGCAGGTATATCATGTCCTCCATATTTTATAGGCAGATAAACATCCCCATATTTTGTAGGCAGGTCTCCCCTAGCCTGGCAGGTGTAGAAGTCTGGATTAAAAAATAAAAAACTAATAGTACTCACCTTTTCCCCGCTCCCCTGATGAGGGACTCGCTGCTTTCTGTCTTCCTGCACAGGTGGCGTGATGTCATCATGCTGCTCAGGCAGTGTGATGACACTCTCACGCCACCTGTGCTGAATACTACAGAGAGCCGCAATTATGCTTGCGGCCTTCTGGGGTACTCAGCAAAGCAGGGAGCTCTCGCTCAGTGCTCCACAATAGCAATTTCAAATGTATGCGCTTCCATAGAAGGCGCATATGCTGAAAAGATCGCCGGCGCTCTGGGCCCATGGCAGCAGTCCGGAAACCGGTGACAATGAAAGTGGGACATTGGGTGTCCTGCCGGGACATTGTCAGGGCTGCGCTGGACAATGGTGGTGGTGGTGGGGAAGTGGGACGTCTGGTTACCTTATCCTAACCTCTTGTAGGCTTCAGGCCTAGGCAACCTAAGACTGAGTAGGGGGGCAGGTAGCCCATGCTTTGCCATAGTAATTTAACTACATGCAAGTCCTTAGGATGCGCATACAGTTTAATAATGGCTCAGACCTGGGGACTGAAGATTCTCAGGACAGCTCTGGAATTTAATTTCGCCCAAGATCCACAGCACACCACCGGTTGTGAAGCAAAAAATGTTTTATTTTAATTTAAGGGGAAGACTCCAGTAGTTTGAACGGGCAAAATTGAGTTAGGAGAGATGCCAGCCCAAAATTTGCGGGTTCTCAAATGCTGATAGCCATAGGCCGACATCAAACATGTCTGAAAATAAAAAACATAGTATCCGTAACCAAATCTATAGAAAATGGTTTGTGAAGACTGTAAAATTAACATTTTCAGCCATAGGCTGAATCAAAGCTAGAATGACTATGGAAAAGGAAAAGGAATATTGGAAGTGCGGAAATAGAGTAGAGCAGAAGGAAGATAGTGCCACATAAAGACAAACAGAAAAAAAGGAAATAGTAATGTAAAAGAAGGGGGAAATTTTTTTCTGGTTACTGATTGTGTGATGGAAAGTGATGGTTATAGCGTGGGGGACTTTTGGGTTGTGGTTTTAAAAAAAATTTTTTAAATGAATAATATTGGTTATAAACAAATGGTAATGGATACAATTCGATATAGATAGAGACTACAGATTAGTAGTGGTTAAAGTGCAGAGGAACAATACTAGGGTAAAAAAATGAGATAGTATGAAAGGAGGGGAAGAGGGAGAGGAATGGAATAACTAAAGAGAGATATAAGAAGAGGTGTAAGTATGAAATATTAGCATATAGGTCAAATAGGAGGTATGAGTAGTGTGAGGGAACCCTAAAAAGTTCGGGTTCGAGGCGAAACCTTAACTTAGAATGTTCGTTGAATTTCAAGTCGAATGAACTTAAAACCCCCATTAAAGTCAATGGAAGAAGTGTTCGGGTTATTTAAAAATAAAAGGTGAAAAATTGGGAAGTGTAATTACCATCTTAACGGGAAAACGGGATGTGGAAAAAAAATTGGTGAAAAAAAATTTGGCTTTAAGAGTAAAAGGAAAAAAATTCAGAGGAAAAATTTCTTTTCAAGGCTGAAAAGTTGAGGCAGCTTGAAAAGCAGGGCATGGGTATAGGGGGGTCGCGGTAAGCAGCTGCTATGGACCCCGCCCCCTGGGGGGGCCCAAAAAACCCGCTTTGAGCATAAGTAGACACTGGTATTGGGGAGTGAACATAGTAACTGTCAGGGGGCCCCCATTTCAATTTTTGCACCAGTGCCCAAAGAACTTCAAGTTAGCCTCTGAAGGTTGGACTAGATTAGACGGCAGTACCTGGTGGCAGTGGAACATTCATTGGGGAACGCAAAGGGTTTCGGTTTTCCACTAGTTAACAGCATACCATTGGTAGCAGTGAGAAATGGCAATGGGAAACAGCAAAGGGTTGGGTTTAACTAGATTAGACGGCAGTTCCATTAGTGGCAGTGAGAACATGCCAATGGGGAATAGCGAGGTTCCGGTTGCACTAGATTAGATGGCAGTGCCATTGGTGGTAGCGAGAACATGGCAATGGGGAACAGCCATGTCCCGGTTTGACTAGATTAGATGGTAGTTTCATTGGTGGCAGCGAGAACATGGCAATGGGGACATGGCAATGGGGAACAGTGAGATTCCGGTTCAACTGTATTAGATGGTAGTACCCATTGGTGGCTGAGGAAATGGAAAATGGGAACAGGAGGGCCCCGTTTTGAATAGATTAGACAGCGTACCTAAGTGGCGCAGGGGCATGGCAATGGGGAAACAGGTTCAGTTTGCTAGATTAGATGCGTCCCTTTGGGGGCGCAAAAAACATGACAAGGGGGAAAATGGAGGTTTGTTTCCACTAGAAAAACCCTTAGTGTTTTGGTGGCCCGCGCGGCAGGGGGGACAGGAGGTTGCTTTGAATGTTTAGATGGCAAAAAGGGGGGCAGGAAGGGAAATGACATCGGGAAAATGGAGGATTGGTTCCACTAGTTGATGGTGTGATTGGTGGCGAGGAAAATGGCAAGGGGAACAGCGGGTTTTGGTTTGACGATTAGTGACAGTCCATTGTGGCAGCAAAAAACATGGCCAATGGGAACAACGAGGTTCCAGTTCAACTAGATTAGACAGCAATACCATTGGTGGCAGTGAGAACATGCCAATGGGCAACAGCGAGTTTCCGTTTTGAATAGATTAGATAGCAGTACCATTGGTGGTTGCGGAAATGGAAAATGGGGACAGGGTTTCGGTTTTATTTAGATTATATGGCAGTACCCTGGGGGCAGTAAAAACATGGCAATGGGGCATGGAAATTTGGGGAAGCGGGGTTTCCCGGTTCAACTGATTAGACCAGTCCCCATTGGTGGAGCGGGAAAAAGGCAATGGGGAAACGAGGTTTCGGTTTCCACTAGATTAGATGGCAGTCTAAGTGGCAGCGAAACAGGGGCATGGGGAACAGCGAGGTTTAGTTTGATAGATTAGACGGCAATTCCCCATTGGTGGCGTGGAACATGCCAATGGTGAAGAAAGGTGAGGGATAAAGGACTTAGTTATTTGGGGTAGTACGGGTGGGAACTTAAAAAATAAAGATTTGGGGGATTTTTTACGGTTGGGGTGGATCCATGGACCACCGCAGGCGGAGGGCGTAAGCCCACACCAGGGAGTGGAATCTAAATGGGACCCGGTTTTCACCGAGCCCCATTCCCCACTGGCGGGGCTTGCCTCGGTGGCGGAAAGGGTACGGGTACGGGAAAGGCAGGCGGTCGTGGTCGTGGACGGCGGAGGCAGGACGGGGCTTGGTTCGTAGAGGGGTTTAGAAAAGGTAAGAAGGATTTGGGAAACCGGTAAGGGGGACAGGAACGTCGGAAACCTTTCCCGGAAAATAAAAACCCCCAAAGGATCCGGCGAGGGCCGCCAGGAAGGGGCCCGGGGCTTAAATGGGGGAAGGGCAGTGCCCCGGCAATGCCCAATTACGGGCGCACTCCCCCTTTAAATTCAAATGGGGGCGCGCGCCCCGCCCTGGGGGGACCCACGTGCAGGACCGGACACAGAATGAGCGGAGCGCGGCCGGGGTTAGTGGTTTTTTGGGGGGGGGAGATGCACGAGGGGCCCCGAACCCGACGTGCGGGGGGGGGCTCCGTGGGAGCAGGGGCCCCCGGGCGCGCCTGCGCCGGGGGAAAGCGGTTTCCCAGGGGCGTGTGACGTACCCCCCCCTTGCCCCTCCCCCTTGGGCCCCCTCTCTTACTGGAATGAAGAAACCCTTGGATGAGGTGCGGTTCAGGATTTTTTCGGCCCCCAAAGGGCCCTCTCTTGGGCCCGAAGCCCCCCCAGCCCCCCGGGAAGTATCGCTTTCCCTATTTTCCCCTATCCCCCGAATCCCCCTTTAAACCCCAAGCATGGGGCATCACCCAACGACGGAGGGGGGATGGCCTTCGGGGAAAAAAAGGTTAAGGACCGGGTTTAAATTTAAGGAGATTGGGGGATTTCTTTCGTAGGAGGGAGCGGAGTTTGTTGCCGGGTATTTTTCTCTTGTCCGCTTGAGTTTCATGCGTTCGGCGCCGGAGCGCGATGAAGGTTCATGTCTTTAAACCCAGGGTCCGCCGCCGGAACCTGGAGGGGTTTGCCAGGGGGGGAGGGGGGGCGGGGGGGATGCAAGCCCCCCAATGTAGAAGGGGAGGCCCCCGCGGATCGGATAAGGGGGGGTTTAGGAGAAACTTCGCCCCAGCGCAAATTGGCCCAATATTTGGGGTTTGCCGAGGCAAATGACGGGAAAAAGGTAGCATCCCAAACTTGGGGGTTGCCCCTACCTGGGCCCTTTGTTGTGGTTTTGGTAGCCGAGGAACGAGCTTCACTTTAAGTTGGTTGCAAGGGGGGTGGGCCAAAAACCTGGAGACAAATTGAACTCCCGGCCCGAGACAATTTGAGAGGGAGTCCATGCAGCGGAAACCCAATGGAAAAAGAATAGCTCAGCCACCCGGGAGGGCGATGGCAGCCCTGGCAAGGGGAGAAAGTGGCCATTTGGGGAAAAGCGATCGTAATCCCCGATAATGTGTTCCCCAGACGACGGGGGAGGTCGGTTAAAAAGTCCCATCCCCCATTTTGGCCCCGGGTTTGAGTGGGGAACGGGAAGTGGCTGAAGTAGGCGCCGCTTGTGACGTGGGTTTGTTCCGGGACGGAGTCGCAAAGAGAAAGAGTCCCTTGATATTTTTCCAGCTCGGCACCAATAGACCCGGGATTTTCAGGTAAAGGTTTTCGGGGCGGGTGGCCAGCAAAATGAGCAATGTCCCCTTTTCAAGATAGTCTGGGAAGCAGGACGCACATAAGTCCCCCCCGGGGGGACCTTCCAGAGGTCCAGGAGCGCCAGATGAGCTTTTAGGGGGGGGTTTTTGGGGTTTTCGGGGAGAAGTTCTTCATCCACCACGTCGGAAAGCACGGGAGGGGCGTAGCTCTCACATTTTCTCGGGGGGCCCTTAAAGTGGATCTGAAAATCAAAAACCGGGAGAAGAAGAGCGCCACCTCGCTGGGTGGGTTTAAGCGCTGAGCGTCTCAGTTTTTGGGAGGTTCTTATGGTCCCAAAGTAGATTCGGAGGGGAAAAAACGGGGCCCCCCGCAGATAACCCCACTCCCCCAGGGCCAATTTGAGGGCTAGTAGCTCCCGGTCCCCCAAAGATTAATTTTCTCCGGGATGTAGGGGAACGTTTGGAGAAGAACGTGTTACGTCTTACCGTAGGCCCTTTTTTGCGTAAGAACTGCTCCCGGTACGATGGGTTACCCCCAGTGTGAAGGGTTTTGCGATCCGGAGTGCAAAGGTAGAGGCCGAGGAAGGCGGAATTGAGCCCGAGAAGCCTCCCCGGCCTCGACGGGCCGCGGTGGATTGGTTTTTTGGGAAAAAGGGTCTATCGAGGCCACCGCGTAGAGAAGTGAGGGGTATGAATGGCGATAATAGTTGCAGAAGCCCAAGAACGCGGATAGCCCCAGCCGCGGGGAGGCCCCGCAACACGGGGAAAAGTTTTGCAGGATCCATCCCTTGGCCTTGGTAGAGATGCGTTCCCCCGGGAAAGGAAGTAGTTGATGGAGAGGCACTTCCCCCAGCTTGGCAAACGGTGGTTTTTCCCGGGGGGTTCAGTATGACGAACTGATGGGTGGGTTTTTCGAGGTCAGGAGGAAAACCCGGTGTCGTCAAGATAGACCAACCCCCCAGGTGGGAGGGGTCCCTGAAGACGTCATTTACAAGCTCCCGAAAGACGGCGGGGCTTGCACTTCCGATGGGCATCACCCGGTACTCAAAGTGCCCCTCCCTGGTGTTGAAGGCGTCTTCCATTCAGCCCCTTGCGGATTCGGAACAAGTTTTTAGGTCCCTTCAGATCCAACTTAGAGAAGATCGGGCACCCCCGCAGGGATAAAAAAGTTCTGTGCTCAGCGGGGTATTGGTAACGTTTTTTTTCCGTGATCTTGTTCAAGCCCCGGTGTTATGGGGCGCAAGCGGGGGGGACGAGGCTTTCGGTGAACCCCTTTTGGAGATTTCCGGAAAAAAAAATAAGGACATGGCCCGAGTTAGGAACCGAAGGGGGGTAGTCGGCCCCGAGGGGGGGATGGTACCCCCGGCAGTTAGTCGATGGGCAATGTATGGACGATGCGGAGGAAAAATTCGGTTGTCCTCGGGGGAACCATCGGCATATCCCGATATTTTGGGCGGGCCCGGGAGCGTCCGTGGGGTTTTAAACGAGGCAGGGAAGCACCGGGGAGGGGACCAAACAAGCCCCCACAGTTGGGACCCAACGAATACTCTAGTGACCCCGTCCAGGGGTACGAGAGTGGAGCCGTGCCTGGGAGTCCGAGGAGGATCGCCCCGAGGAGCGAAAGGCAACACATAGAAGGGGATTTCTTCCCTTTGCAGCGCCCCCCCATGGGGGACGTGGCTTGGTGACAACTGGGTGGGGTCGCTAAGCAGCTCCCCGCGAATGATGAGAGACAAAAAGGGTTTTTCAGACGTACCACTGGAAGCCGATATGTTCACTAGAGGTGAGGATGAAGTTCCCCCGGAGCCCCAGTCCCGAAACGCGGAACCTGAAAAAATGATGCAGACTCTGCAGACCTGACAGGGATCAACGGCTTTTGGGGAGGGGGGAGGTTTGCAACCCCGGAAAGCCTCTCCCACAGATTAGGTGGGGAGTTTCCCGAGGCTTTGGGACGCTTGGGGCAAATTCCCCCGAAAAGCTTGGGCTGCCACGTAAAGGCACAATTCTTTTGCCTCCGGGGCAATTTTGCTAAGAGGCGAGCCCCATCAATCTGCATGGGTCGCGGTGGGTTTTTGGGGGCTGTGGCGCAAAGGGGGCCCCTGGAAACCAGGCGAGGAAACCGGCAGGTTGGGCCCGATGGCGCTTTGCGAAAGTCCTCTCCCGTTTCAAAGAAGCGTAATCGATGCGGGCGCTAACCGGATCAAGTCGCTGAGGGAGGCAGGAGGGGGCTCTAGCGGCCCCAAGACGTCTTTAATCGGCTTGAAAAGCCTTTCTTGAAGGTAGCAAAGCGTTCAGAGGCCAGGTAGGGGTTTTTTTACCGGCGTGCCTGACAGGGAAAAATCCCCTGGGGTTGGTTGAGGAAAGGGCTGTCTCAGCGGAGGAGGCCGGGCTGGTTTCCCCGAAGCGTTTCGGAAAACTATGAGGAAGCTTAGATCCCCGTCACTGGGTCGTTCCCGCCCACAGGGTGTAGCCCATGCCCTGCCTTCCCGGGAGGGGGGGGATACGAAAAAACCACCTTCGCACATTCGGACAGGAACTGGTGGTCATCGCTCCACGTGATGAGCTTGGGTGTGAACCCCCCTGCATAGTTTTTCGGTACCCCTGAATTTGTGGGGAGTGACAGCGAAGCTTGGGTCCCCCCAGGGCCACAGGAACGTGAGGAAGAAGAAAAAAAACTGGAGTTGGCGGGGGGGTTACTGCTGAACGGTGTTTGGGTGTTCCCTGGAGGGAGTTGCTCGGTGCTGCGCTTGTGGCCATCTGCTGCGATTGCTTGACCCGACCCGGTGGTGATGTTGGAACATTGGGGCAAAAGGGGACCTTGGCGGGTCCATGGCCGGTCCTACTGTTACGGTTGGAGGTGGATCCCCTGGTCGGGAGTGGAAAACAAGTGGGAACCGGTTTTCACCGAGCCCGCCCCCAAAAGGGGTTTTATTTGCTGCGGGGGTGTCCACCAGGTCACTATCATGGCGGCGTTGCCTCGGTGGGGCCAAAAGGGACGTGGGGACAGGAAAGGGAGGCAGGCCGTGGTCGTGGACAGGCCGGGAGGTCGGACAGGCGGGGTCTGGTTTTGTAGCGGTAGACAAGCGGGGTCGGGGGGAGGCGGCGGTTCGAGACGGTAAACGTAAACAAGGAGTCGGTACCGGTAAGGGAAGACAGGAAAGCCGGGAAAAATTTCACCATGGAATAAAACCCCGGACCGGGGGGAGGGCGCCGAAGAGGCCGGCTTTAAAAAAGGACAGGCCCGGCAATGACCAATTACGGCGCCTTGCCCCTTTTTAAATTCAAACTGCCGGCGCGCGCCCGCCACTAGGGGCGGAGCCCGCGCGGGAGCCTGATACAGAACCTGGCGGGCGCGGTGGGTAAAAGAGCACCCCCAGGGAGCAATGCCAGCGGACCCGAACCCGAGTGCGGGAAGGGGCTCCCCTGGGAGCAGGGGCCGGGGCGCCCGCGAAATCGGGGCAGCGTCGAAAGGGGGGTCGGACGATACACGGGGGGAAGGAGGTAAAAGGGGTATGCAGTGCAAATTTAAGGCCCTACAGGTGTTATTTCAAAAAAAAATTTAGGCGCAAGATTGTAAATCAAGTTTGGGCAGAAAAAGAATACAGTTTGTTGAAGCGAGGACAGGAATACGACATGAGATGTAGGTAGTTTAAATGTGTTTTTTACCCTTTTAAGCGTGCTACAGTGTACTAGTCAGTGACCTCGGCAAACGGGGCAACAAAATCAGAGATCTACGCCTGATTCATTTTGATAACTGTCAAACGATCTATATTGTCGGGGGAAAGGAAAGGATGTTTGTAATTTTTCCCCCTCCGCTGTGCTAAATGTGTGTTTAGATTCTAATGGCTGCTTGGAGGATAAAGCCCTGATGTATCCCCAGCAAGCTAGGCCCCTTATCCAGTTTGGAACCAGAAGTTGAAAAGGGCCAGACCCAAATTCAAAAAATCGTGTGAGCCCCAGGTAGTCATGGATAGGACTTAAGGCGTCTGTGTTCTGAAAATGCCTGTCTTGAAGGATTTGGGGAGGTGGTAAACATCGATTGCAAAAAGTCAGCCAGTAGGGTTCTGCCACATGCCGCTGTTGCGGGGTTTTGCCGCGTTTCTGGGTTTTTTTTCCGTGACATTGATTTTTGAAGAAGCGCCCAAAAAATGTCTCTGTTGGTCAATGGCACTGTTCCCAAAATTTTGCATTTTACTTTCAATGTGTCGGGTGGAAGGAAATTGTCACTTTTGTCTTCACGTTTATAAAGGGGGTGGCCACCAGTAAACAATGTTCTTTTTATTGCCCTGATGCAAGGGTCATGTTGCAGGTAAAGTGCATCAAGCACTCATGTTGGATGCTGCTGGGATCTACCCAAACCTTGGGGGTCGAGGGGCACTAACCGATTTTCCTTGTAATGGTTCGGTGGTTTTGCTTTGGACACTGCAAGGGGATGATAGCCCTTGAGGGGGTTAAGTAGCCCCGGTATTCACCGAGCCCCCCACAAGCGGGATGGATTTTTGCGGGGTGAGGTACCCGGGGCGCTCCCTAAGTGATTGTTCCAATGGCGGCCGAGGTAATTTCGTTGGGACAGAATGTAATCAGAGAGTAGTAGGGACGGGGAGGAGGTCAGGACGGGCCAAGGGTTCTTTGGGCAGAGAGGGCCAACAGTCAGGGAGGCGGCAAAAGGCAAAGGGCAGGGGGAAAAGTAGCGGAACGACTGGAAAACGGGTAATCAATAGGGAATCCAACACTCTCAAGCTTGTAACGCACACACCAAAAAAATGGGAGAGGTGCAGGGGGAGTTCCTTATATAGGACCGTGGCCCCGGGAATTGACAAATTCCGGGGGCTGTCCCTTTTCTCCAGGCAGTGTCGCGCGCTTCCAAAAAAGGGGGGTGCAGGTGGCGGCCCGGGGCAGGCAGAAGAAGGAAAACAGGAGCACGGGGGTAAGGGACCGACGCTGGGACCCCCGGCGGAGGGGCTGGATGCGAGCAGCCGCGGCACCCGCGCCGGACCACTGTGGGAGGGGGGGCGGCCCGGGGGGCGACGGGGCCCCGGGCCAAACCCCCCAAGAAAATTCCTCCTGTAATCTGGCTAACCTCTTTTCCAAATGAAGGGGATCGTGTCCCCCCCCTGATCCTCAACCTCTCCATTCCCCCTTCCCGACCGTCACCCCGAGCCCGGTAGCCCCATGCACTCTACTTGTGAGCTGAATTGCTGTCCCGACCTGTCTTTGCTAGAAACCCAAAAAAAAGACCTATCCCAATTCGAAAGTGGGCTTCTACTCTTCAGCAAGTAAGGCTCTGTGTCCGCCTCCTCCTCCTCCTCCATCACTGCTGGGACCTTCTGCCGCAGAGTGCCTAATGCTTGTTCCAGTAAAAATATAACCACAATGGTCATGCTGACAATGCCATCATTCTGACTGACTATTTTGGTGGCCTCTTCAAAACTGCCAAGGATGGTGTAGAGATCCTTCATCTGCCTCCACTCTCTATGGGTCAACACCCCGAGGTCCGCACCACTGCCACTCAGGCAATGCGATATTTCATACTGCATAATGGCATTACGCTGCTGCCACAGTTGCTGGAGCATGTGGAGAGGAGAATTCCAGGGTGTTGCCACATCGCATATCAGACAGTTGATGAGAATGCCTTCTCAGCCTTCTCTGGACAAACCTGCCCATCACACATTTAGAAATATCCATTCCATTAATACTCAGGAACTCACAGACACGATACAGTCCTCGCTGCCCCCAATCTCCTCCCTCTCCTGTCATGACCTGGCTGTCAAACATTCTAATTAAACTCTCACAACCACCCTGGACATGTTGGCATCACTCACACATGAAACCACCAGAGTCAGATGCCCGCAGCCTTGGCACACGCCTCAGACTCGCCATCTGCAGCGATGTTCTAGGTGTGCTGAGCGTCTGTGGAGAAAGTCGAAGCTACCTGCAGACTTCCTCCACTACAAATTCATGCTCAGGACTTATCACACTGCCCTTCACAGCACCAAACAAAAATATTTCACCTCCCTCATCTCAACCTTACACAACAACCCAAAACGCGTGTTGGACACCTTCCACTCCCTCCTAAGGCCTAAAGCTCAGGCCCTAGTTACTGACCTCTGTGCTGAAGACCTGGCGACTCACTTCAAAGAGAAAATTTAAAATATCCAGCAAAATATATCTCAGTCCCCAAGTAATACCCATCCTGTCCCTCTCCGCACGTCCTCTACTCTGCTCTCAGCCCTTGACCCGACGACACAGGAAGAAGTATCCAGTCTTCTCTTGTCTGCTCGCCCCACCACCTGCTCTAGTGACCCCATTCCCTCCCACCTTGTCCAGTCTATTTCTCCAGCTGTCCTCTCTCACCTTACTACAATCTGTAACACCTCTATCTCTCAACTGGGATCTTTCCATCTTCCTTCGAACACGCCATCATAACCCCTTTACTAAAAAAGCCCACTCTGGACCCGTCCTGCGCTGCTAATTATCGACCAGTCTCTAATCTGCCCTTCATCTCTAAAATCCTGGAACGCTTGGTCTACTCTCGCCCAATCCCCTATCTCTCTGCTAACTCTCTTCTCGATCCTCTACAATCCGTTTTCTGCACCCTACACGGAAACTGCTCTAGTTAAAGTCTCTAATGACCTCCTCACAGCTAAATCGCAGGGCAACTACTCGTTGCTTCTTCTCTTGGATCTCTCTGCAGCGTTTGACACTGTTGATCACCAACTTCTCCTCAGCATGCTCGGTGCCATTGGCCTCCAGGGCACCGCGCTCTCTTACCTGTCTGATCGCTCCTTTAGTGTCTCTTTATTAGGATCTACATCCTCTTCTCTACCTCTTGATGTTGGAGTTCCTCAGGGATCGGTTTTAGGTCCTCTCCTCTTTTCATTGTACACAGCCCCGATTGGACAAACCATCAGCAGATTTGGCTTCCAGTACCATCTCTATGCTGATGACACCCAATTATACACCTCCTCCTGTGACATCAGTCCTACTCTCCTACAAAACACCAGTGACTGTCTGTCCGCTGTCTCTGACATAATGTCCTCTCTCCATCTGAAACTAAACCTCACTAAAACGGAACTTCTTGTCTTTCCGCCATCTAGTAACCAACCCCTCCCTGATTTTTCTGTTTCACTATGTGGTACCACAATTACTTCTAGGCAGCAGGCCCGCTGTCTGGGGGTTATACTAGATTCTGATCTGACCTTCACCCCATATATCCAATCCCTTGCCCGCTCCTGTCACCTGCACCTCAAGAACATCTCCAGAATCCGTCCATTTCTCACTGTGGAAACAACTCAAACTCTCATTGTGGCCCTTATTCTTTCTCGTCTGGACTACTGTAACTCCTTGCTAATCGGTCTCCCTCTGTGCAAACTCTCCCCTCTTCAATCTGTCCTGAATGCAGCAGGCATTCTCATCTTTCTTTCCAGCCGCTATACTAATGCCTCTACCCTGTGTCAGTCACTGCACTGGTTGCCCATTCAGTACAGGATACAACATAAACTCATCACTTTCACCCATAAAGCTCTCCACAACGCTGCACCCCCCTACATCACCTCTCTCGTCTATGTCTACCACCCGACCCGCTCTCTCCGCTCTGCTGCTTATATCAGGTTACACTCATCAATCATCCGAACCTCCAATGCCCATCTCCAAGATTTCACACGTGCGGCACCAGTTCTCTGGAATATGCTACCGCGGGCGATCAGGCACAATCACAACCCTCATCGTTTTAAGAGGACCCTGAGAACACATCTTCTCAGTCTGGCCTACAAAGATCCCTAACTGCCATCACACACATCTGTCACTCCCTACACTAGGGCACTCACAGGCACTTATCTGTATATAGATGTACTGTCAGGGTGGCAGGTTCATACATTTTTCATGTAAACCACCCCTTATTTATGAAACATGGCTGGACCATTGTAAACTTGGCACTTCTCACCGTTTGTTTCCCCCATACACCCTAATAGATTGTAAGCTCTCACGAGCAGGGCCCTCACACCTTTTGTCTCATCTGTATGTACTTTAAATGTGTAATGTCTGTACGTTTACCCTCGAATTTGTAAAGTGCTGCGGAACATGTTGGCGCTATATAAATAAAGATTATTATTATTATGATGTTGCAACACTGCCAGAACAGGGTGTGAATGCTGGAAGTGTGAGCTAAGGCCTTGAGCCTTCCTCAGAAGACAGTCAAGACCCGGGTAGCGCTTGAGAAAGTTCTGCACAACCAGGTTCATGACGTGTGCCAGGCAAGGGATGTGCATAAGTCTACCGATCTTAACGGCAGCAAAGAGATGGCTCCCGCTGTTGCACACCACCTTGCCTGGCGCCAGGTTCATAGCACCCAGCCATTGGTCGGTCTGAGTGTGCAGAGCCGGCCACAGCTCTTGACCTGTGTGTTGACAGTCTCCAAGACAAATTAATTTGAGAACGGCCTGGTTTCTCTTGGCATGTGATGCTACCCGTGGAGGTTGGGGATATGGACTCAGCACCATCCCTGCAGTGTGGAATAGTTTCCGCTGAGACCCATCACCAGAGGCACTGTCATCCACCAAACGCACCTAGTGAGCAGTCCGTGAGATGTAACGCCCTTGACCGTGCTTACTAGTCCATCTGTCTGTAGTGAGATGGACTTTGGTGTACACAGATGGAGCCAACTTGCTAGAGATCTTTTCTGCCCTGTGACTGGCCAGGACAGGGTCAGCTTTTCTGGCGAAGAAATGCCTGCTCAGTATCTGATATTGGGGGCATGCTAGGGCCCTCTGTGTCCACCAGGCGAAAAGGCAACATTTCCAAGGCCAACAGCCTGGCAATGCCTACATGTAGGCTTTTGGCTTTGGGATGGTTGGTGTGAAAGCGTTTCTTATGCTCCCACACCTGGTACACAGAAGGCTGGCTGCCGGACTGTCCGCTGTACGGCGTGCAGGTCACACTGGTGGAAGGGGAAGGTGTAGGCCGTGTTACTGGTGGGGTCAGTTGGCCAACAGTATCTGGGACTGGGGATTTTGCTTGCTCATGCTACTCCGGCACATCGGCAGCAGAGAACCGCTTGGGCTTGGAATTGGCGGAGGAGGAGGAGGCAAAAGATGTCACGGTGGTTGGAAGCCCAGGACCTGTGTCGCCTTTTTTCTCCAAGTGATTCTTCCACAGCAATTCATGCTTTACATGCATGTGCCTGTTCTTGCTCATGGTGCTTAAACTCTTTATATTCTTTCCTCTACTGACGCGTTGAAAGTAAACCCAGCATATGACATCAGTCGGCGAAACTGAGTCTTGATCGAAAAAGGCCCAAGCTTCACAGGTCCTGGACCTCTTTGACTGTGAAAACCTAGTACTCTTTTTCCCGCTGCTACTACTGACCATGGCTGGCGGATTAATGTCAGCGGACTTGTGCGACCGTCCTCACCATTTCTGAGGCCAGACCTACACTGACACTAACCCATCATCCTCCTTCTCCACTGATGATGCGCTCACCAGCTGCTGCTCAAAAGACCACGTTGGATCCGCAATGTCATCATCATCATCACAGGTGACTTCCTCTTCCCGACAGTCTACATCCTCAAGCTGTGGGCTAGAAGCCAAAGGCACTGTCGGGCATTGATGACCGCTCGGGATTTCTGTCGACGGACCAGCTTCCTTCTCCTCCTCTGAGGGCATCAGCGATTGGGTGTCAGAGCAGACAAAATCATCCTCTTTGGCCTCATGATGTTTTGAAATGCCTTCTGACTCCAACCGCATTGAGTTATCAAAGAGCTCTTCAGAATACGGATTATCTGGAGTGGTCTGTATATTGGGTTATATTAAACATCACAACTAAATTATAGTGTGATAATGGAAAAAAAAAAGAGGGAATGATGGCGCTAGACTGATAAAGTATAGATACAGTTTTTTTAGGACATTAAAGCAGGACTATGCGTTTCTCGCTTAATAGCGTTTCATCAGGTCCATACCATATGATGAAACGCTATCAAGCGAGAAACGCGTAGTCCTGTTTTAATCTCCTAATAAACTGTATCTATAATTTATCAGTCTAGCGCCATCATTCGCTCTTTTTTTCCCCTTTATTACACTATAATTTAGTTGTGATTTTTAATATATCACTGATATCTTCCTATCATTCGGCAACGCTTGAAGCCAAGGAAGCGAGGGGGCTGCTGTGACTGACTAATCTACAAGCTCTGAGAGAGTTGCGCCTCCACCATTGCGCAACAAAATCAGGTTAGTGGGATACTGACCAACGGATAAACTTTTATTCCAGACGATCTACACTAGTAGCGCCCTTTTTTTTTCTTTTTGTTTCACTGTATATTGGGTTGTGACATTCGGCCCGTGTTTGCTTCAGGTTGGACTCATGATGATGATGATGACATTTGTGACCATGACTGAGAGGAAGAGGAGGTATAACCATTGGATGTATGTTGTATTAACCACTGAAGAACAGATTGTGATGCTCTTCATTAGTGAGACTCACAGGGAACTGAACAAGCGATGACAGGCCTGACGGTCCAGCGACTAGTGATGTGCTGGCTTGTGTGTTGTCCGGAGCACTAGAAGGAGTGCCTTGTCTCATACCTCTAGCTCCACGTCCTACGCCCCTCCTTGCTCGCTTACCACCTCTAGTTCTTTTCATGTTCAAAAGCTAAATATTAAAAAGCTAGAGATTTGGTAACAGTGTCTTATGCAATAACTGTACCCCGAAAATGGCTAAAATGAACTTTTAGGCACTTAATAAAACTTTCAGCAGACAACTTCTGTTTGAAATAAAATTTTGGGTGCTCAATAAAATTTTGACCAAATAACCACTGTTTGAAATAGATTTCTTTCTATAGGAGATTTACTAATGGTGTCTTTTGCAATAGCTGTACCCCCAAAACTGCTAAAATGATCTTTTGGGCGCTCAATAAAATTTTGACCAAGCAACCACTGTTTGAAATACCAAATCTCCTATAGAAAGAAATCTAATGGTGTCTTATGCAATAGCTGTAACCCCAAAATTGCTAAAATTAACTTTTGGGCGCTCAATAAAATTGTCACTATGCACCCACTGTTTGAATTACACTTCTCTCTATAGGAGATTTGCTAACGATGTCTTATGCAATAGCTGTACCCCCAAAACTGCTAAAATAAAATTTTGGGTGCTCAATAAAATTTTGACCAAACAACCACTGTTTGAAACAGATTTCTTTCTATAGGAGATTTACTAATGGTGTCTTTTGCAATAGCTGTACCCCCAAAACTGCTAAAATGATCTTTTGGGCGCTCAATAAAATTTTGACCAAGCAACCACTGTTTGAAATACCAAATCTCCTATAGAAAGAAATCTAATGGTGTCTTATGCAATAGCTGTAACCCCAAAATTGCTAAAATTAACTTTTGGGCGCTCAATAAAATTGTCACTATGCACCCACTGTTTGAATTACACTTCTCTCTATAGGAGATTTGCTAACAATGTCTTATGCAATAGCTGTACCCCCAAAACTGCTAAAATAAAATTTTGGGTGCTCAATAAAATTTTGACCAAGCAACCGCTGTTTTAAATAGATTTCTTTCTATAGGAGATTTGCTAACGGTGACTGCAACGCAATAGCGATATCAATATCAATCAATATCATTATCGCAATATTGTGAATAGTGTTGAGCGATTACGTTGGCTATCGACATCCGGCGATAGTCGATAGTCGGCCACCATCGATAAGGTTTTTCGATAGTGAGCAGTTTGATTATGAGCGATGACCATTAAAGTCTATGGGAAAGCAAACAACCCTTCATTATTACACCCACACAGGGCTGGAGAAGCTGGAATTAACATCCACAACAGTCAAATGGATACGTGCTACATCTTAGGCAACACACTTAGGTTATAAAAAGCCACAGAAAAAAAAAAAAACACCATTTACTTCCCTGTTTGTCCAAGCATGACCCTTAA
>JAODAL010046011.1:0-31370 GCA_025379985.1 Phyllomedusa bahiana | reverse complement strand
TTACAGAAAAATATTAGCAACATTTTACAGGTTTTACACTACTCATGTCATTGAGATAAAGTTGTGGCAAAGTGTTTTGCAGCGTTAGTTTTTTTAAAAAATAGACCAAGTTCTGAACATCTCATGGACCACTGTTCAATCCATAGTCTGTAAGTAGGGAGGGCTTATTCAGAGAAATCCCATTCTTAAAAGCGTTTCTTCATCTCTTTACAACTTACCCACCTTCACTGTGCTGTCTGTTACTTCCTGCTTTGCCTCCTGTGGTTTGTAGGTGGTACAGGCTCCGCTAATTGACAGTACAGGCCAGCAGCATTGTGGTGATGTCATTGTACTACTATTCTGAACATGTGCGCTTCCGATGTTGTAATGGAAATTACTGATAGAAGCATCAGAACTGTGGAAGCTCTGTGCGCCAGTAACTGCAACTACTGCTCTCAGTGCAGCTATAAGTAACAAATATAAGAGCATAAACTGAGGCCTGTTCCTGTAAACCTGGTCACCCAGCCCCCTCCTGCTGATAAGATATTGCAGAGAGTAGCGTTGCAGGCCCAGCCACTAATAGATCACAAATGTGGTCGCTTACCTAGGACACCTATTGTAAACACGTAGGATAGATAAACTACTGTATCTTGGAAATTAAGCAAAATCAGAACAGAAATGTATTTGATTGACCGCTCCCACATTTTTCTTTTTATTTGTAAATGGAACTTTTAGGGCCACATCTATGAAAACTGTCTAGGTCTAAAACTCACTTTGTTGCCCATAGCAACCAATTGGAGAGCCCCTCTCATTTTTTCAGAACACCATATGAAATGACAGGGGCTCTCTGATTGGTTGCTATGGGTAACAAAGTGAGTTTTAGACCTAGAGAGTTTTCATACATGTGGCACTTAATGTACAAATATGGCACAATTTTACGTGCGACCAGTGTAAATGTCATCCAAATCAAGCATAAACTGAATTATAAATGTGTGCTTTAATATTTCTATGAATTCCATGAACAAAGTATGGAAGCGGGAAACAAATCTTGCTAGTTTTTTTCTTAGTTGGAGTGTTTTTCTAAAAATAAATGTAAAAGTATTGGTTTTAGACTGGTTTCACATGACTCATTTGCAGCATTTTTCTGGCATTGTGACACTTTAGTGGCATTTCATGGTGGTCATGGTCAGCAGTGTTTTTATTCAAGCACAGCTTACTTTAGATGTGACTTTTTTAGGGATTTTTTTTCTACACAGGCAACTCAATAGACAAAAGCATCTGGAAAAATGCCTGCACAAAATTTCACAAATCAAAAAAATCCATAAAAAAGCTTAAAAGCACTTTTATGTGTGTTTGAAATGCTGCAAACTGGGGTAGTTTTACTATTCCAAATGCACCAGAATCATGGCTTATTTTGTGCCAAAATACTGGCTTGTTTTCTACCACATTTATTATGTGGTTTGGACACTTTTTGTGCCTCACTTGACAAGTAGGTGTGGTCTTTTAGAAATCGGTGTCACTTATTCTGTTACATTCTGTGACATTGTGCATCAAATAAACCAACTTTTTCTGCAGAATAACCCAACTAATAGATGGTAAAAAGTAAAAAATAAATAAAATAAAAGTGCTAGATTTATAATACAGTATGAGTCTTGTACAAAAAAAACTGGGCACAACTTTAGAATGCCCAGTTTAAGTTTATGCAGTTTTTGTATTAGATAGGCTTGATAAATATGAACACGAATAGTTACTTTATGGTAACGATTTACGTTGCTGTTTTTGTAAATTGTAAATACAGTGGGTTGAAAAAGTACTCACACCCCTTTAACTGTTCCTCATTTTTAAACATGACAGCTTCAAACTTCAATGTACTTTATGGATATCAGTGATAGAGAAACACAAGTAATTGTGGTGTATAGAAAATGTGCTTTTTCCAGTTTTTGCTAGATAAAAAAACTGAGAAGTGTGGCGTGTATATATATTATTCCAGCAAAAACCACTTTGACCTAAAAAACCCCTTAGCCATACACGATAAAATTAGCCTTTTTTAAAATTCCCTTTAAAAAAATCCTTTTAAAACCCCTTTTCACACTCTTCAACTAAAAATTAACCCCCCTATCCTCCCAAAGAATGTGGGGTGACCGCCCAAAAAGGGCCCCCACCAGGAACCTTAACCCTATCTATAAACCCCAAAAAAAATTTCCCTATACAGGTATGTATAATACCATGCAGGGAAATCCAGTAATACGATATACCCCTAAATTATCCCAAAGGGCCCAATATTCTTTAAAATTTTTATAAATGAGATAAGTAGGGACTTTTTGCTGTAAATAAAGCCCCAAACCAAAAAGCCATACAAGCACTATAAATGAGGATATGCAAAGATGTTATTAAAAATCAACTTATTTAGCATAAATATCCTTCCAAACCAAAACGTTTCCCCTATAATCAAAAGGGGGTTCATCAGGGGAAAGGTATGGCCCATAGGAATATTTATACAAAGTGCAGGTTAAATAATTTGAAGGCCAAGAGAATTGTAGTGTATTGCAAAGCCCCCGGTAAGGCTCCCCCATCCAAAATGACCCCCCCTTTTCATATACGATATCTTCATCAAACGAGTCTTTATTTGGTTGACTAGGTCTCCACTTCCTCCCGGGCTTGACAAACCCCAGCAAGAGCGGTGGGAAGTGACACAACCCTTAGTTGGCTGGCCCGGGATGGGTAGGCCTCACCTGTCCTCAACCCGCCTTGAAACGGAAAACCTTTAAAAAAATTTTTGGTTACCACGAAAACTGCATTTTAAAGGTAAAAATCCGGAACATCCGTTCCCTCAGCCAAAAATCTGCTTTGGTTGGGCCCGCGCCACTATATAGCGAGGATGAACAATTTTAGGAGGGCAGCAGCGCTACTTGGGCGAAGAAAATGGGAAATACCCTGATTCTTACAGAGGCGGCAAAGTATAGATGTGGAGGTGGCATGGGAGGTCTGTTGTGAGGGGTCGCCTCTGATACCCCGACCGGTGTGAGGACGCAAATGACGATGAAAACAAATAGATGATGTGTAGCCGACCGCACTTGGGGGCCCCGGGGAAGAAGGGCTCATCATCGCAGGAGAAGAGGGGTCAGCTTGCGCTAGGCCGGGCGCAGCCCGCAAGTGGGTTGTTGGCCGTGAGTAGCAGGGTGTGCAGGTGAGGGGCGGGGCCCAAATGGCCACGGGGTAGAAAAAACCCCTTGGGGTCCAAGAAAGTAGGGACAGAGGGTCAGCAAGGCAGCGGTGGCAGTAGTCATCTTTTTCTGGTGAAATTGGGATTTTCTACCCCGTTGCAGAGGGAGGAGAGGAGCAGTGGAGGAGGAAGATGGAGTGAGGAAGTGAGGCAGAGCCCCAAACCCGTGGCGGTTACAGTGGAGATGGAGGCGGGAGCCCTCGGGTTTGTGAGTGGCCGCAGCATGCTGATTTGCCTTGGGTGTGACAGCCAAAAAAATTACCTCCCGGCAGGGGAGACTTTGGGTCTCCCCCCTAGTGGCCCCCCTACCAGTCCAAAAAGGGCCTTTTTCCCAGTCGAGAGGGGGGACAAAATCAAATACTATAGAAAATCCCCCGTGTCAGGTTTGGCGCTGCCTATGTGCGGCATCGTCCCTCCTCTGACAGGTCTGAATGTGGGGTTCCTCAGCACTCACGTACTACTGCCGCGGCTGCTGTGGGAAGGTGGGGGGGTAGGAGCAGTACCAGCTCCATCAGCAGCAACCTAAGTCTGGAGTCACTGATGAGCAGCTTCCTTCACCCGCCTAGTGAGGAGGGCAGTCGCCAGCAGCAGCAGCAGCAGGACCTGGAGCAGACCCTGAACCAACAGGTGTGTGGCCGCAACTTGCCGAGTTTGCAGTGGAGAAGCTGTCCTGCCCGCCAGTAGTGTGGCATCAGAGCGGGTATTCAGTGCGGCGGGGGCCATCGTTACCCCAAGGAGAACCCACTTGTCCACTGGAAATGTGGAACCTTTGTCAAGATGAATCAGGCATGGATCGGCCAGGATTTCCACACACCAATGCCTTAGGCGTCAGCCATGACGCCTCACCAAAACTTTGAGAAATGAGTCTGGATTCAAACTACCTGCCTCAGCCACTATTCTGATGCCGCCACCCGTCTGATGCCACACATCTGCTGACAGTTTCTCCATCTGCCACCAACCATCTTTCCCAGGGACTGGTATTGCCACCCACCTCCACACTGTGTCATTTTGCCACTCTATGACCTCATGCTGCTGCTGCTGTTGCTGGTGCCGTGACATCCACACTGTGTCATTGTGCCACTCTCTGACCTCATTCTGCTGCTGCTGTTGTTACTCCTGCCGTCACCTCCACACTCAATCTTTGTGCCACTCTCTGACCACTCAATGCTGCTTTGCCCGTGCCTCTCCCCCCCACACTGTGTTCATTTTGTGCCACTCTGTGGCCTACTCCTGTTTTTGCCACCTCCAGAATGTCATTGTGCCACTGTCTGACCTCATGCTGCTGCTGTGGCTGCTGCCGTGCCCTCCACACTCTGTCATTGTGCCAATATGTGGCCTACTCCTATTTTTGCCACCTCCAGAATGTCATTGTGCCACTGTCTGACCTCATGCTGTTGCTCCTGCTGTCACCTCTACACTCTGTCATTGTGCCAATCTGTGGCCTACTTCTGTTTTTGCCACCTCCAGAATGTCATTGTGCCACTCTCTGACCTCATGCTGCTGCTGTGGCTACTGCCGTGACCTCCACACTGTGTCATTGTGCCACTTCTGACCTCTTACTGCTGCTGTTGCTCCTGCCGTGACCTCCACACTGTGTCATTGTGCCACTCTATGGCCTACTCCTTTTTTTGCCACCACCAGAATTTGTCAGTTTGCCACTCTCTGAACTCATGCTGCTGCTATTGCTCCTGCCGTGACCCCCCCACTGTGTCATTGCGCCACCCTGTGGCCTAGTCCTGTTATTCTCACCTCCAGACTGTCATTGTGCCACTCTCTGACCTCATGCTGCTGCTGTGGATGCTGCCGTGACCTACACACTCTGTCACTGATGTTGCCACCTGAGCTCTCAGCTTCTTTTTTTCCAGCTTTTGCTGGCATGACTTTATCAGGCTACATTCCCGCTTCAGTTTCTTGATCAGTTTTGCCCTCTTAAGTGCCCAGGGAATTTTATAGTGAAGCGATTCTAAGAGCGGCAGCAGTCATATGCGTGTCATACTAAAACACAACATTGAATGAAGACCAAACCAAGCTCCCTCTGCATATTTAAGCATGGCACAACGTTCTACAGCACCCTACAGGCTCTGTGCAGCCTGGAAATAGCTGTTTTTTAACGCAATTCGTCCCAAAGTAATTCGGACTGATACGAATTTTTTCGGAAAATTCGGCGAAGTCACCGAATCGAATTTTTGAGAAATTCGCCCTTCTCTAGCCCCAATTCCTACCAACTCTTGTGAGAAAAGGCAATGGTACCAAATAGTAATGAAATGTACGTAAACTTTTGACTTTGCAGAAAGTAATACAAATGCCTTTAACATTCTCTGTCATTATTCTGGCATTTGCAAATAGAAATCATTTTGGTAATCCTAATTGCCCTAAAAGGGAAAAGGTTTTTCTGATTTCATGTAGAAGTGAGAAAAAAAGCATAGTTTTTTTTTAAATGTGTATGTAACTTTGGTTTAAACTGTAATTTTGCAAATGCCGGGGACTTAAGACTTGCTTTTAAATAGAACTTTCCTCATGCCACTCTTCCATAAAGACCAAATTCGTAGAGTACAGAACTAACAGTTATTCAGTGGAGAGATTCTATCCCCTGAGCTGTGGATCTATGCAGCTCCTCCAGAGTGATCCTGGTATTTCGCTGTTTCTCTAGTTAGTACTCTTCTTGTTTGGGCTGTCAGTTTAGATGGATGTTGGTTTTGGAGGTTAGCATTTTGTGCCATGCTCCCTTGCATTAACAGTTTAGGTTTGAAAGTGCTTTTTGGGAATGTCAGTGCTTGGCTTTTTTTAATTTTTTAAACCTAACCCTGAAAAACACCTTCCCAAAAATTTTTACCCCCTGGTTTTGATGTATTCCTTGGTTTTCATAAACCTTTTGTTCACTTATGTTTTCACCAAACCCTCTGGGGCCCTTTTAAAAAAATCGTGTTTATACTGAGAATAAATTACTCACAGATGTACTCTGTTTACTAATTAGGTGACTTTTGAAGTCACAATTTGGAAAAGAACATATCATTTTCTTGAGATTTCACAATTACCCACTGCTCTGTGTTGCTCTATCACATAAACTATTAAATAAAAAAATTTCCTTGGACGTAACTTTACAAATGAGGGCAGTTCAAGGGGGGCCTATTATCTTTGAACCCCCCAACTGAAAAATTTTTTTTTTTTTCACATTCCCATTGTTACTTTGGGGCTTTGGGGGGGGTTAAAATTAGCTTTTCTAGACATGTAAAAAGCAGCTTGTAGATTTCATCATTGGGGCTGAGTCATTGGCATAAATGTTTGGGGAAGGGGTTCAGAGTTATGCTTTGCCATCCCCCTCCAATGCCCGGGCATCGGGACCAGGAAATGCCCCCATGGGAAAAATAAGCCTTTCTCTGCAATTTTTTTTGGAATTAAAGTGCCCACCGTTCCTAGCAAATAACTTTCCTGAGCAGTTTTCTCAAACCCCAAAGCAAAGAAAAAGCCTTGTTTGACAGTTTTCAAAAAAATGTTTTAAAGTAAGTATCTTTTTTTCACAAAGGCACCCAAAAATTTGGTGCAATTTAGTGTACTGGAAGACCAAACTTTTCTAAGCAAACCCTTTTAAATGCTAGGTTTTTCAAAATGTCAAGTAAAACAAGTAGGGGAAAAAAACTGATTAAATTTTAGAAAGTGCCAATGACATCTAGCCTTTTCAACTACGATAAGGTAGACCCTTTTTTTTATTTGGAAAAAATTTTTTTTTCAAATTTTGCACTTTTTAACTTGCACAGTTATTATTATATCTTAATGAAACAAACACCTAGAGAAATAGGAATCTTTAGAGGTTACTTTTCTGGTAGCATGGAACATTTGTTTTTATTACTAAGATGATAATTAGTAGTGGCTTTCTTCAAATACAGTCAAAGGAAATTTTTTACTTTTTAAAGGATCTTTAAAAAATCAAAACAAGGAAATGTTGTAATATATTCCTTTAGATGAAATCACTTTGCACTTATTATACTGTTCTATCCTCCCTTCTAAACTCATCATTCACTTTCCAAACCTTCTGAAATCCATCTATTAAGGCCGTTAATTAAGGGAGGGATCAGGTTACATGCTGCCAAGAAGCTATGGAGATACAGGTAACCCCGAGAATTAATCGACCCAGTTTCTAATTTACGCTTCACACTCTTTTTTCTTCCATGCTACTGCTTGTGAGGGACAGGTATCAATAAGGGAACATCTCTTTTTTGTGTGTGTAGCGTATAAAAAATAAAAACACAATCCCATCATTACCCCCAAGCAAAGAAAAAAGAGACACAAACTGCAGAGGAAAAAAAAGGGAAAACTGACATATACAAATTATATAATGGCTCTAAATAATACTATTCCTCATGAATACAGTACCTGAAAGGACAAGTATGCTACAAGCCCTAACCCAAGACTCATTAGCCACACTAGTCAATGACAATTGACCAGTGTGAATGAATTTTCTAGTGCTGTTCTTCATCGATTGTGCCACCTTGTACCATGGAGCTGCAAGCACTTAATTTGCCTCTATGCAGTGCACTGTTTCTAAGAAGTAATATTTCTTTAATATAGCACAATGTATTGTCTTTTTATCTGTCTGTATGAAATCAGCAGCATCTAAAATATTAAAGCCTTGTATGTGTGCCTTGTTTCAGATTTGCACAAGGTAAAGTTTGCACAGAGATGCAATACATTTGTGTGATTGAACCCTAATAACACAGGCTAATATGGGAAATAACATGGTGGTATTTAGAATTGGGGGCTCACTTGATACCAGGTTTCATCAAAACCCAGTCTTTACATAAAAGAAGGGTTTTAAACTATGGAGGCCCCCGGCAACCAGTCTGGATCATATTTATTTGGCTGGCACTGAATAAAGTACAAAGGAACAACAAAGATGCCTTTATCTGTTACTTCTTGAATAAGCAGATTTTAAGATATATTTAGGTAAAAAACAAAAAACTAAAGGTAAAGAATGATTTAATCCTTCAGAAATTTATTCCTACAGGGAAAACTAATTAAAATAAATCTAGCAACCAATTTCACAAACATAACCTTCTAATAAATATAAAGCTACGAACAGTATAAAGCTAATGTCGATAAAATGAAGTCACCTTTGTGATATCTCCATACAGGAGCTTATTTCTCTGCATTCTGAGATGTTACCACAAGAGATCCCTGAGTCTTACGTCTGGAACGTGAGGAGAACTCTGACTTCCTAGGAATATTGCATGCATGAGTAAATACAGTATTGTTAATCATTTCTGAGAATCAGGAGGAGCTGCTTATCTTTAACATTCACAGTTCCACAGCTTTATTCATTCTTTAAATTTGTCAACTTAGAAAATACAATGCATATTAAAAATTATCCATTTTGTGTCGGCAGTGGATCCCTCAGCAGTATATTGGACCTTAGTTGGGATAATGATGCATACTATAAAAACTGAAATAACGTAGGGAACATAGTATGTAAATTGTTGGTACAGAGTCATCGGGAAGTAGCGCAGTGCTGAAGAGTCATGTTGTCCTTAAAGGGGTTTTCACATTTCAGTTTTGTCTGATAAGGGTAGGACTTACAGATATCTCAAGAATACGAACCCAAACCTTGCTGTTAAGAACTGTGGCTGTGTTTGCGCGGTTACATTTCAATGAGTTTTCTGAGTACAGCCAAGCGGTTGCCTCTAGTTGAACTTTGAACTCCCATTGAAGTGAATGGCGAGTAACTGCACAAGTGCAGTCATTTCTCTGTTCTTAACAGGGAGTTTTGGAGGCCCATTCTTGAGATAAGTGTGGGTCTTACCTCTATCAGATATATATGGCATATCCTATCAATATGCCATAAATGTCTGAAATAGGACAGACCTCTAAATACAACATTTCTTGTTGACTGACTGCAAATAGACCATGATAGAACTGGTTTGTAATGATATATTACAACCTGTGAAACATTAATCAAACCAGGAAGCTTATGTTTAGGGCTTGTACTGCATGAGTCTTCAGCATTCCACTACACCCAGATTCACATACGATGCACACAGGTTCACCACTGTGCACATATTTGCCAGCTCTCCTGGAATATCTAGGAGGCTCCTGTTAAAAGGAGAATCATCCTTGAGGCCTCGGAAAATTGGCAGGTCTCCTGACACACCACACAAACCTCTGGGGATTGCTCCAGTTGCCTTCTATCATGTAGATAATGTGTCAGCAGACTCAGCCTCAACATCTTATCATATGCAGGGAGGGCAGTCACGGTAATGAGAATGTTCTTTTTATACTGGTCCTGCCCCTGTGTTTGTTTACTGAATAAATAGTTACAGTATCGCACAAACGTAAGTACACCCCCATATTTTTGTAAATATTGTATTATATCTTTTCATTGGACAAATCTGAAGATATGACACTTTGATACAATGTGAAGTAGTCAGTGTACAGCTGGTATCACAGTGTAAAGTTGGTGTGCCCTCAAAATAACTCAACACAGCCATCAATGTCTAAACCACTGGCAAAAGAAGCGAGTACACCCCTAAGGGAAAATAACCAACTTGTGCCCAATTTGCCATTTTCCCTCCTCGGTTTCAAGTGACTTGTTGTTGTTATGCAGTCAGAAACTGAGCTTCAGCCCAGTTGCCAAGACCATAAAGCGGTTTAACAAGACAGGTTCCACTCGGCAACCAGATGAGTAGTACAAAGACAGGTGTGTCTTGCCTACACTTAAAAAAATAATGGTGGCCACACAAGATATTGACACTTTGGGCACAATTTATTTTCGCTTAGGGATGTACTCAGTTTTGTTGCCAGTGGTTTAGACATTGATGGCTGTGTGTTGAGTTGTTTTTAGGGCACACCAAATTTACACTGTTATACAAGCTGTACAGTGACTTCTTTACATTGCACCAAAGTGTCATATCTTCAGTGTTGTCCCGTGAAAAGATATAATACAATATTTACAAAAATGCGAGGGGTGTACTCACTTTTGAGAGATACTGTATGTCCTGGTCTACTTTTTGCTTTCCGACTATCTCCAGTCCTTCAGGTGTTGTCCACCTCTTAACAAAATCAAACAATCAGCTCCTGGGGTCCCAGTCAGATAAAAAAAACTCATACTCACCTTCCTCTGATCCTTGGAGTCAATGCTGTCTCTCCCCAGTCTTCTGTTTTAATTCTTGAACTTCTAAATGGGGATGTCAACACTGAAGCTGCTGATTGGTTGTAGTGGGTACATGCCACTAATTTGCATCACTATTCAGAAGTAAACAGCTCTGAATCGTGATGTAAGTAGAGGCATGCGCTGTGGGCAACCAGCAACGGCAGGGATGACATCCCCATTTAAAAGTTCAAATTAAAACAGAGTACTGTGGAGAGACAGTTTTTTTCATTTTAATAGGGCCATAGGAGCTGCTTTCTTGATTTTCTTTCAAGGTGAACAACCCCTTTAATTTACCCACAGAAACTTAATATATATGATACCGCTGTCATGATCATGCCAGAAAGAACCCCAGCTTTGAGTTCTGGTCGCCGGCCACGGCTGTTGCGACGTACGCCGTGGTTTTTGACTTAGTGTTTACATTTGTGTTCACTAGTGTGAACTGGGTTTTCTTTCCTGCTATCTTGAATGATTCCTGGCCGACGCCTAGGCCAGGAATCTTCCAGCACTCCACGAGTTAACCTGGCTCCTTGATCCTGGTGATTGACAGCTCTACCTTCCTATCTGGTCTTCTGTTTCTTCCTCCTAGTGCCTTTGTCCTTAGTTCTCCTGGAAGGTATTTAAGGGCTCTTCTGTCTCCTCTCTTTGCTGGTTATACTGGTCCTTTTCTGTCTGTTGCTTACCTACTCTATTCTGTGCCTCCCTGGTTACCTTACTTTGCTTGGATCACGTTTATTTTTCTGCTTTCTGACTTTGTACCGCGTTCCCGATAGTTACCGACTTGGCTTGCTTGACGTTCCCTATTGTGTTTGTATTGTTTTGTCTGTGTCTTGTGTTTTCACACTATTCAGTATAGTGCTCAGTCTTCTGGTTGGGGCTGACCTATTAAGGAGTCGGGCACCCCAAAAGGCAGGGACAGGGGTTGGGACCAGTGTCAGGGCCTCAGACTGTCTGTGTCTGTTCGTGCGTCCCTGACTGGTCCCTTACATTATAACCAGCCCATACCCAAGTCAACTCTCCCGGCGATTCAATATGAGTACCGGCCTGCTTCTACCTGACCGCTTTGATGGGAATCCTGACAGGTTCCGAACCTTCAGGGAATCTTGTAGTTTATTTTTTCGCTTCAATTATTTTCCCACTGAGGCTGAAAGAGTGGCAGTTGTTGTGTCTCTCCTCCGGGGCCCCACCTCAGGATTGGGCATTAGCTATACCTTCTGAAGCCCCTGAGTGGAGATCAGTGGACCAATTTTTTTTAGCTTTAGGTCAGGTTTATGATAACCCCAACCGGGTGGCATGGGCCGAGGCCCATTGCTATCTATTCAGCAGGGCCACCGCTCAGCCGAAGATTACTGTTCCAAGTTCCGCCAATGGTGCACGTTGACTGGGTGGTCGGACCAACCTCTGAAGACCCTTTTCAGACAAGGGCTGTCGGATGCGGTAAAAGATGCTATGGTCAGTCACCCAACTCCGAGACGCTGAGTGACTTTATGACTCTGGCTGTGTCTATTGACAGAAGATTAAGGGAGAGACGCAGGGAAAAGAAAGGGGGGTCGACTGTTCAGCTCAGGGCAGACTTTCCCATACAACCTCCTTCTACCTTCTTTAAAAATTCTCCTCTTCCACCTTCGTCACCATCTTCCCCTCAGTTTTCTGGAGAAAAACCATGGTGTTGGGTTTCGCATCTGCTGCCACCAGGAGGAGACACCGGTTGGAGAACGCTTTGTGCCTCTATTGTGGGAACCTGACCATTTCCTGAGAGACTGTCCGATTAGACCCAAATCACCCAAGGTAATATCAAACTTCGGAGCGATTTCCAGGAAGGTAACTCAGATGTACAGGTACCTCCTAATGTAAATAACAAGTTTTTTGTACCGTTAACCTTGGTTACTAGTTCCAAGAACTCTTGCCTGTAATGCCATGATTGATTCGGGTGCTGCTGCCAGTTTTATCAGTATGGTTGTTGCTAAAGCCTTGGGTTTGGAACTTGTTCCTCTGTGTTCTCCCTTTTGGGTTTCAGGTGTAGATTCTAACTCCCTAACCGAGGGAAGAATAAAATTTTGTACCGCAGAGGTCACTTTGAATGTTGGGAGTTCGCATACAGAAAAGATTTCGTTTTTTGTCATGGAGTAACTCGCTGCAGAGGTTATTCTTGGGTTACCTTGGCTCCGCCTCCATAATCCTGTTTTCGACTGGAGGACCACTGAGTTGATCAAATGGGGTGACTCATGTGTTTCTCATTCTATGGTGGTCCGTCCCTTGGTGTGTGCTGTGATTAATGCTCATGATATGTCAGAATGTAATTCTGAATTCAATTATGTCTGTGATGGGGATGTTGCTGATAATCGGTCTCCACACCGGCCTGATGGCGCTACAGACCTCATTCCTGGTGCAAAGCTCAACTTGTCTGCCCCGGAACGAGAATCTTTGCATATATTGAGGAACCTGTAAATATTCCTTCTCCGGTAAAGCATTTTGCAACCTTGATTTCTAATCCAGTGTCTCTGTCTGCCGACTCAGCATATTCTGCTTCTTCTGAACTGTTCCCCTTTTTCTGTGAGGATGATTTCCACCTCAGGTATTCTGCCAGTGCAGGTGATAAAACTAAAATAGAAACCGCCGTTAATCGACTGTGCACAGTCTGGGCTAGGAGTCATAAGATCTAAAAAACGCCCGACTAAAAATCAAAAAACCTAGTAAAAACCGCCGAACCAAAACCAAAGTATGTCCGCCTCCGAGTCTCATCTACAAAACATGCCCCCAAACTGGAAAAGGAAAGAGTTCACCAGGTCCATTCTGCTAAACATAGAGGGTCTGTTGAGGGTTCCGGTGGCCCCTCATAAAGGGGGTGGGTACTGTCATGATCATGCCAGAAAGAACCCCAGCTTTGAGTTCTGGTCGCCAGCCACGGCTGTTGCGACGTAAGCCGTGGTTTTTTGACATAGTGTTTACATTTGTGTTCACTAGTGTGAACTGGGTTTTCTTTCCTGCTATCTTGATTGTTTCCTGGCCGACGCCTAGGCCAGGAATCTTCCAGCACTCCACGGTTAACCTGGCTCCTTGATCCTGGTGATTGACAGCTCTACTTCCTATCTGGTCTTCTGTTTCTTCCTCCTATTGCCTTTGTCCTTAGTTCTCCTGGAAGGAATTTAAGGGCTCTTCTGTCTCCTCTCTTTGCTGGTTATACTGGTCCTTTTCTGTCTGTTGCTTACCTACTCTATTCTGTGCCTCCCTGGTTACCTTACTTTGCTTGGATCACGTTTATTCTTCTGCCTTCTGACTTTGTACGCGTTCCGATAGTTTACGACTTGGCTTGCTTGATGTTCCCATATTGTGTTTGTATTGTTTTGTCTGCGTCGTGTGTTTTCACACTATTCAGTATAGTGCTCATTCTTCTGGTTGGGGCAGACCTATTAAGGAGTCGGGCACCCCAAAAGGCAGGGACAGGGGTTGGGACCAGTGTCAGGGCCTCACACTGTCTGTGTCTGTTCGTGCACCCCTGACGGGTCCCTTACAACCGCTTAAGAGACAACGACGCTTTCCTATGTTTTTGATTATATGAAGTCATACAGGTTAGGGATCTTGACAAGGGATGTGGCCTGCTAAAAATGGGGTATATTATGTAAATGGTGATTTATTATAAGATCTCCTGAAGTCAGTTTTCAAAAATTGTCAAGTATGATTACACCGCATCAAGCAAATTATACTGGGGCAACTTTGGAAAACTATTACCTTCCAATAAAATCACATGGTGGAGTTTTAGGGGCATAAAAACGTCTTAGAGTTTCCTTTAATTCACTGCCAGCAAGATAATGTCTAGAAGAGCCCAGTGAAAGCTGCTGGTATTTCTTTATATTTCCTTCCTGTGAGGTTTTGAGCATTTCTTTCCCTCGAAATACAGCCTTTGCACATAGCTGTTTGCATCACATGTGAGTTATAGTTCTTTCTCTTCATTGCACATCTTTGTGCACTGAGAATGTCACTGAATCTTAATTGCTAGCTAATCAGCCATTAGTAGGGTTAAAGCGTCTTTCCATTAACCCACTTTGTGATGCTATTAGAGATGCATGTCTGTTAAGAAGGCTGTGACATTTTTACCTGAATAAAATGTGACCTGTCATTATTAGCATTAAATAGACAAAGAAAAGCTACTGAGATGGTATTTTGGTAGCAATGATTAACTCACGCATAGGACAGTAAATGTTTAATGATGTAGAAAAGTGAAAGAGCTTAGAATCTCCAACACTGGGAAACTGGATCTGCTGGGAGGGTAATGAAAAGTTTTTGATTGCCCTTCATGTGAATATTCAATCTTACTCCTATGGATTTAGTTTGTCCCAGTTGCAAATAGGTTTTGAGCTTTGTTAGCGCCAGGATAGTGTCACATCTTTCCATTATCTGAACATTATCATCACCTAATATGTATCCAAATTGTTTTCTACAGTCCTGTAAAAGGGTAAATTTTGTAACATATGTTGACATATCAATGTTTTATCTTTACTCAATCAATACAGTTACAATGGCCTCAGGATACAGAATTTTCATCATACAATGGTCTTTCCTAGGACTTTGTATCTTGAAACCACATTCACCATACAATGTAACAGACACTGCTGATCTGCGCACGTAATTGAAAGAATATCGCACCATTTACAATGAACATATTACTAGTACAACGTCTGCATTAGTGAGGTGCATGCAGTGATTGGTGATTTAGTAGTGCCTCTCTATAGTACATTGCGGTACTACATGTCCTGTACTGCTATTTATATGCCACAGGTGAGGACCCCATTTTCTTTTTTCTCTAGATTAATGGGCCTCATTTATAAAAAGTGTCTAACAATAAGACTCTTTGTTGACCCTAAAAACCAATCAGCGCTCAGCTTTTATGTTTCCAGAGCAGTATCAGAAATAAAAGCTGAGCTCTTCTTGATTGATATGGGTAACAGACATATCTTACTGCTAGATACTTTTAATAAACGAGGCCCATTGTGTATTGAGTACACAACCTAAAGGGGTTCCTATCCTCAAAATAGAAATTGATTTCCAGTTGCCAGCAACTCTTTCTGTTATATGTAAGAACTTTGAAAATTTCTCACTATACTGTCAATGTGCCATTTTGATGAACTTTCATGTTGAATTTAAAGTCATAACTAGGAATTAAATAATAAAAATAAGAGATATACAATCACCCACTCCTGACATTGGGTTTAAAAAATGCATGGAAACCTTCAAAATGGCATATGAGAAAGTACCCTTTGGTTCGCGTCACAGAAGAGTGACACAGGCACATATATGTGTAATAAGAAATTTTTACCGTAGCTTTCATTCATTGCAAAGCAGTGAGTGACATTTGCAGTTAAAGTCTGCACCAAAACAGCAATTAAATCCTTATGTAACACATGCAGATTTCATTGGGAATTTTGGAGCACATTGTAAACCAGTTTCCTGGTAAATGTGTGAAATTTTATCTTTCCCATATATTTTCCCTCCCTTAACAATTCATACCTGACTTCAAAAACCTTTAGCAAAATGGCATATGATAAAGCACCTTTTTGCTTTTTTCAGACCATTGGGATGTGGCCGAATTTCTGCACCCGTAATGCTCAATGTACTGACCCAGACTAACAACATCATAGGGATTAATTCCTCCCCCTATATTATGTTTATGTAAAACGAGCCTTTTAGTGCACAGCTTTAGATTTAGTGGCAGTTTTTCATTTACTTTTTTTAAGCCAGAAGTAGAATCAATAGGAAAGGGAAATATAATGTAAACATTAACACTTCTCCTTCCTGTTGGATTCACTTCTGGCTTAGACTCCAAAAATTGTATCAAAATGCCCTAGGGTGATTTCAGAGCTTAATTTGGAAAAACACCACGGCAGTTTTTATCATTTCCTTCAGTATGGGACTCCAAAAACACCATAAAAATTATACTAGTTTAACAAAATACCACGAAAAACTGTTATGTACAACTATTTAAGTTTATGGTGTTTATAATCACTGAAACAACTGTGTGTAAAAGAACCCTAAAACCTCAAATATTTAGTATAGTTTATTCTCTGTTGTTGAAATGTGCGGTCTTCAAAGACTTACATCCAAAGATCACTATGAGAAATGGGAAAATAGATACATCTAGAAAGGGACTTGTTTAGCTTTAAACATGTAAGCAAAGGTAAATAAAGACTATTACCAAATACATTGCTTTCCTTTGCTTCCTTTCAAAGCTGTTGCAGATTTTATCTCCTGCTTGTGTACTCAAGCTTCACAAGTTACTGTCCAATAGCAGTGGCCTGTATGGTGGCTTCACTACCTGTTATTTCTTATCTGGAAGGTGGGAGTTTGTTTACATTATTTACTGACAAGCTTTAACCCTTTAGAACTCTGTAGGCTTGTGCACTACAGTTGAAAAACCTACAGTGGTCATATCAATCTATAACGATCAACTCAAAACAGTAGAACTGATGTGCCAATAACTTCTGTAGACCTACCCTTAGCCTAAGTAGATAGTGGGAGACCAGTGGGAACAGCATAGTGAGAACCAGGGCTGTGGAGTCGTTAAGCCAAATCTCCGACTCCTCAATTTCCCTATCTCCAACTGCGACTGCTGACTCTGACTCCTGACTCAGACTCCAACTCATGAATCCCTCATCCATGGCGCATGTTTAAGTGATAACGTTGCTGTAGTAAAATTGTAACATCAAGCTGTTTATCACCTTATGATACAATAATCAAGCTATTTAGGTAGAACACACACTGTCAAGAATAATGGTAACAATGTTTTGATCTTTTGACTTCCAGGCTCCACATACATCCACTACCGCCTTGAACGTGAGATTACCATGATTTTATAGACAATCATCTTACCAAACTTATACATAAATTTGACTTACAAGTATTTAGCATCTGCTTAGTTATGCAGATTCTTGTCATGTAATTCCATTGTTACTGTTTTGTTTCTAAGAATCAAAATGTTAATTTTTATTATTTTGTTAGTATTTGATAAATCCACCTTTCAACACTGCCTGAATCCTTCTTGGCTCTGAATCAGATTCAAGCATGTCTTGACCAAAATCTGATCCCATGTCTCTTCTATACATTCCCAATGTTGGTGCAGACTGGATTTGGGTACGAATACAGCTTTTTCTTCAACTCTACCCACAAGTGTTCACTTGGGTTAAGGTTTGGGAACTGTGGAGGCCAATACAGCAACTATACTTCATTGTCATTGAACCATTCCTTCTCCAACCTTGACATATGCTTCAGGTCGTTGACCTACTGGAACACTATGTCATCCTTTTCATACCCATAGTACTCGAGTGTATGAAGTAACTCATCTTACAAGATACTCACATATAGTTCAGCATTGAGATCAATATCGATCCTGGTCAAATATCCAACATCTTCGGCTGGGAAACAACCCTATCTCGTCAAGCTTCCTCTACCAAACTTGACAGTTTCTTCAATTTCTTGATCCATTACCCCCATTCTTCCAAACTCATTTGCCCTCAGCAGAGCTCGGTCTATTGACTTTCATCTAATCGCTCCAAATCACCCGTTGCCAATTTTTCATATTTTTTGACAAACTCGAGCCAATGCGTCTTATGACGAGATTGAAGTCGAGGCTTCTTCACCTTTTTTCGGGCAATCATTCCAGACGTGAGTAATGTATGTTGCATGGTGCGTGCATGGATGCCTGTGATCTCACTCTAACGAAACATATGAGCCACCTCCACTGCCGTGTGTGTCGCATTAGAACTAATAGACCTGGTGTTGAGCCAAATTGTTGAATCTGATATTTTGCCTGGACATCTACCTTTATGCTTTTGAATGCATGGATGGACTTCATTCCATATTCTTCCAGCTATCATGGCCTCACATGATGCATATTGGCAATTATCTTGACCCAGAGGCCGCTGGGATGATGCTGTTTCTCTTTTCTTGGGAAATCTTATTCATGGTTGCTCAAACCAGTGACCTTTCGCTTGGGAATCAGCCTAATAACACACTGAGCTATTAGGGAATGTGATAACAGCTTGTAATTTGTAGTGTACAAGAAGAAAATGATTGTCTCACTACCGGAAACAAAACAGTAACAATGCAGTTACATGATAAGAATCTACAGAACTAAGCAGATGCTAAATATTTATAGGTTCATAGATGACCTCAAATCTGATCTCATTATTTCCAGGCTAGAGAACGGCTTCTCTACACTAACTTGGGTTGGTGACAAAGCGTTGACCACATGGGCAATATCTCTAACAATTTCAGGGTATAAAGGAATTGCCTCATGCACAGTCAGTTCTGATGAACGGTTGAACTTTTCTACTGCTTTGAAAGCAAGTGAAACATTTTGCTGAAACATAGTGCATTTGTTTGGTATGGTAGCAGAATCTTTTCCCCTGTGGCAATGCTTTTCCTGCTCCATGTCATCTAAATACTTTTAAAAATTAAACTCCTCATTTTATGAAGATATGTGAGCATTAGCACTGGCAAAACCCAATTCCTCTTGCTCTCGGCATTGCATTGAACTAACTGTGCCAATTTATTATATATTTTGGGAGTCGGTTCATTTTATAACCACTCCAACTCCATCAAAATGGGCAACGACTCAGACTGAGGTAGGGTCTTACGGTGCAGAAGCCGGGGGCTGCGATGTGGCACACTGCAGCTGAAAACTCCACAGACAGATGTGCTCTTATGTGTTGTTTTCTATTGATTGTTAATGAATATCTGATTTTGTAAGCTTTAAACCTGCAATATTCTGTGGCCAATAGACCTAAATGGGCCTTAATATTGTCCAAATGATCTTGCAGCTTTATGGCTATGAAGCAGTGAAAAACATACTCTTTCACAGCATGACCACTGTCTTTAGTGTTCACCTGCAACTTCAGTGTTGTTCTTTTCCTGAGTAGTGACGTCATTGGATTGGTATATTACCAGTGGTCAGAACTTTAGGAAGTAAACAGAGAAGAGGGACACTGCCGTCAGTTTCAGCGCTGGAGCAGCGGGGTATTCAAAGGTGAGTTTTTTGTTTTATTTTTTGCAGTTGCAGGCTATTTTTATTTTATTTTTTAATTTAAAAACCCTTTTACCAAACTGAGCTAGAGCTGCATTGTGAGTGGCACTCAGTGATGTGATGGTTATATCATTTGTACTGTTAATATGACTTTATTTACTGGAGACACAACCCTGAGATGCTACAGTCAATTGTAACATTTAGTAGTTATGTATGACGTATGTCATATTATTGACAAGATGATGGCGAGACATACTGCTCTCATGTGCTATGGTGGCATGGGAAGCCGCATGGGCAGAAGTAAGTGCTGTGACTAAGCAGGGAGCAAGTCTCCAGCTACACACAAAACAGGTGTTTCTGTCCACTATGACTAATAGGGTGGTGCAGCATTGCAGCAAACAAGTGAGACAGTAGTGTTCCTGGCCTGTGTGATGAGCCACTGCTGGCACAGTGGTCAGAAAGATTGACAGCAGAGGTTGTTCAGAGCTGACAACTGACTGAGACTGAAAGTCCAATATCGAAAACCGCAGCACTCCAAAATCTACATGTGCCTTGACAAACATGCACACCTTTTTTTACATCAGGGAAAAGGAATTACAGTGCAACTCTCCAAGGATAACTTGTGCATAAAACAGAGAGTACAATGAATTCCAGTTTTTAAGAACTCTCAGTTCAAACAGAGCCTTCTTCAGTTTATATCTGAAATGTACTAATAATGCAATGTATCAATAAATGAGAACACAGGGGAGTGTACTGTGTATGAAGAAGGGAATGGAAAAGAAAAAAGAACGGAAAGGCCAAAATTAAAAGCTAAATCAGGGCAAGTAGGAGCGCTTGGGGTAAGAATTTAGATAGAGAAGGATCATAAGGAATTAAGTTGAATACAAATATAAGAGAGAAATGGGTAGACTGAATGTATAAGAATGACCATCAGATATGATGGGAAAACTGGAGGTAGAAGGTAACGAGGGATAACAGTAATACATGATAGACAGGTGAGATATGACAGAGCTAGTGGAAGAGAAAATAAAGGGTGTGTATTATAGGTTTTGTGTAGATATAAAAAAAAACTAAAGTCAGCGGGTAAACCTCCTTATACACTCACCGGCCACTTTATTAGGTACACCTGACCAACTGCTCGTTAACACTTAATTTCTAATCAGCCAATCTCATGGCTGCAACTCAGTGCATTTAGGCATGTAGACATGGTCAAGACAATCTCCTTCAGTTCAAACCGAGCATCAGTATGGGGAAGAAAGGTGATTTGAGTGCCTTTGAACGTGGCATGGTTGTTGGTGCCGGAAGGGCTGGTCTGAGTATTTCAGAAACTGCTGATCTCCTGGGATTTTCACGCACAACCATCTCTAGGGTTTACAGAGAATGGTCCGAAAAAGAAAAAACATCCAGTGAGCGGCAGTCCTGTGGGCGGAAATGCCTTGTTGATGCCAGAGGTCAAAGGAGAATGGGCAGACTGGTTCGAGCTGATAGAAAGGCAACAGTGACTCAAATAGCCACCCGTTACAACCAAGGTAGGCGAAAAGCATCTCTGAACGCCCCAGTACAGCGAACTTTGAGGCAGATGGGCTACAGCAGCAGAAGACCAACACCGGGTGCCACTCCTTTCAGCTAAGAACAAGGAAACTGAGGCTCCAATTTGCCCAAGCTCATCGAAATTGGACAGTAGAAGATTGGAAAAACGTTGCCCGGTCTGAGGAGTCTCGATTTCTGCTGCGGCATTCGGATGGTAGGGTCAGAATTTGGCGTCAACAACATGAAAGCATGGATCCATCCTGCCTTGTATCAACGGTTCAGGCTGGTGGTGGTGGTGTCATGGTGTGGGGAATATTTTCTTGGCACTCTTTGGGCCCTTGGTACCAATTGAGCATCGTTGCAAACACTTTTGGAATCTATGCCACGAAGAATTGAGGCAGTTCTGAAGGCAAAAGGGGGTCCAACCCGTTACTAGCATGGTGTACCTAATAAAGTGGCCGGTGAGTGTACATTGGAGCGCAATACCATCATTCTACAATGAGAGCGGAAGTTGGGACTAGAGATACTAGCTTTGAGCTGTGAAGCAGGGCAAAGAGTGAATTATATAGATGCCTGAAGCTACTGGTAGAAGCTGTTAGGGTGTCCATAGTGTCAGAGACCACACCAAACACTGTGTGCTATTGAACCCCTGATAAAGGAAAAAGAGCCTGAGAGAGTAGAGTTGCCTCAACAGAACCACAATTGTTATTTAAAGGGGTTGTCTCACTACAAGGATTGCTTTTTATGTTAAAGATCTTGCAAAAACAAGTCACTTTGCAATATGTGTCCATTAACAGTGTCCTACCCGTTCCTAGATATCCCCTCTTGTATGGGCTGCATCAGCTCCTCAGGTCGCTATAGCTACAGACCTGTTTACTCTCTCATGATAGGCTGCCAGGACTGGTTGATATAGCTACAGACCTGGTTTCTACTGCAGCCTAGTAGAAGCCAGTAAATACGCCCTTGAATTCAAAATGAAACCAAGAAAACAGGACTGAAGTAAGATGAATCGATGTAATGAGACAACCCCTTTAAGTAAATGCCTACTTGTAAGAAGTGCTAAGCCCCTGCATTTGCCATCGAGGCAGTCATCGCTAATTTGAATACCGATACCAGCCCTTTGAGGTCACTTCTCTGTGAACAGAGGGGTTAACATCACCACACCCATTTGGCCTCTGTTATATGTACTTGAAACATTCTCTAATTAGGTTAACTGAATAGTCCAGCTGGCACATCGATCCAGTGACACTCTTTTTCAAAGACATACGTACTGCACTGTTACAAAAGCAAGCAGGCTTTTTAAGTCACAAACTTGTAGCCAAATCACACAATAACATTAATATGTATAATAATATATATGAATATAAAATGGTGCTGTTCTTCCTTTCTTCCAGGAGAGCCTTATATTTTAGAACTTAATCATCTGGGATGCTTCTTTTCCGATTGGTGAGTTCTAACCTCCTCTTTGATCACCACAATATGAAATGTGTGATGTTAAAATTTCAGTAGGCTGAACCTTCATCCTTAATAGCCATGGTTTATTGCGTTCATCAATCTGAGCCTTTCCCAGCTAAATGTATACTACAATACTACAATACAAGCTACTGGAGATTTTCCATTAAGGTGTACATAAATTATATTTGTAATATTAGCATATGCTATTAGAGGGTCTATATATCTGCCACCTATCTCATATCTCTAATGCCCGGATGTCCTTTGTTGAACCCTGGCTGACAGATCCACTACAGGAGGAGAGGCTGACAATAGTAAGGTAATGAAAGGTAGGTAGTAGGTTTATTCTTTGGTGTCTGCTATTTGTTAGCATGGGGAATATTTTTGGTGGAATGCTATGACTTATGGCTCTAACTTTATGGGGAGCACATGCTGCACATTGCACTGTATGGGGCAGGAGCCTATTTGCTGCTAGGCACATGCCTAGACTGGCAGTGTTTAGTTTGTGGCACATAAGGCCTAGTTCATATCTGTTTTAAAAATTCCATTCGGAACCTCTCACGGAGCTGGAACTTTACCTGTTTTAGAATGGACACCAACTGTTCTTAACACATCTAAACTAGGGTCCATCAGGTTCCCTCTGTGGTGCCCATCTTTGTACCAGAACAACAGCGCAGAACAGGATCTTTGACGCAGATGTGAAGAGTGCCTAAGATTTTTTTTTTGTAGACGCTGGTAGTAGGCGGAAATAGGTATTTCTGGCTTGTACTTGGACAGTATGGCCGTGTTCACACGGCTTATTCCCGACGGATTTGTGTGCCGTATTGAGCGCACAAATCCGCCGTGAATAAGGGGCGGGACGGGGGCGGGGCCGGAGCGCGGCGGGGGCGCCGCTCCCAGCCCCATAGACAAAGCATTGTTTACGGCGCGTCCGCGCCGTAAATAATGTGCATGTCACTTTCTCCCCCCCGCGGCGGATTTGCCGAGCGGGGAGGAGCGACGGATTCCACTGTTCTCAATGAGAGCAGTGGATTACCGTAATTGCTGCCGCGGATTGGCGCCGTACTGAAGCGCAAATCCGGCGCGCAGTATGGCGCCAATACGCGGCAGAATAAGCCGTGTGAACGAGGCCTTATTCTTCAGCTGCCCACATAGCACTTCGTGTGGCACTTCATGCCCTTCACTACACGTAGTATACTCTGTCCCATCTGTTTAGGTATCATTGCTGATTCTGGATTCTTTTGATGCAGGGCACTACATGTCACTAGCAAGTTCCCTCAACACATTGTAGCACAGGGTATACTGCATGTAGGGTATCTTACAAGGTCTGAGGTGCACTGACTGTACTGGAAGCAAGTAATCCAGGAGCAATAGGGGTGGACAAACAGATGGCACAGATTGTATGGTGTGCAGCTGGGGATCAGAGAATATCAGGAAGTATTATTCAGAGAGCACTATAAAGCTCAGTGAGATGTAATGGAGTGAGTAGCGTATGGGCTCCTGGAAGCAATCACTTTTTAACTGTTGAGCTACTTAAAAGCCTAAATTTGAAGGCTACCTAACGAATGTGGGGCTACCTACCTACATAACTAATGTGTGTTGCAACCTAACTAAAAGGAGGCTACCTAGCGACTAATGGCTGGGTGTTTATACTAATAAAGGTGGTCTACCTAACTGCTATGTAGCTAGTATTTGGAGTTTCTACTTACCTACTACATGGAAAGCAAAAAAGAAAACTACAACTAGGAGCACAAAATGGGGGGGGGAGGCTTTTACTTTATGGGGGTCCTATAAGGGGCACCAAGGGGGTCGTTATTACCATTTGGGGTTCTATGGATGGGAAGCTCTTACCCGTGTTGGGGAAATGGTGAAAAGGGTGTTAAAGTTAAAGGCCTAAGAAGTTTTCATAGTAAATTCATAAATTCTGCAGAGATGAGTCGTGGCTGAGTGAAGTCATAATAGTGATTTTCCCTAGATTGAAGAGGAAAAGAAAATTAGCAACTAATCAGAAAAGACGTCATCTGTGAGTACATCTGTGAGTCCCTGGATGTAAATTTACTGTAATAACTTATACCATCTGTAGAACACCTGTGTAGAACTGGTATCTACCCTTATATGGTCACTGTATGGTGGTAAGATTGGTCTTAGTATAATGATTTATATTCAGGAACTGAATAAATGGTGGTATTATTTAGTTACTATGTAGCAGTAATATGTGTTCATGATATAGCGATATTATTTTTCCATTATACAGCTGTATTTTCTGTAGTATTGGACCAGTTTTTTCTTATACCTATTTTGTCTTTCATGAAGTATGCTTAGGCAGTGAAAAAACAAAAACAGGTGTCTTCCTCTTTCCATTTGCTAAAAGTTAGGAGGTATGCAACAGCTAGGACTCTAGACTGAGGTTTTCAGATGGTGAGTTCTGGGGAAGAGCAAAGATCACAAGTGTTATCTAGCTGTTACTTCAACTGCTATCAATATGCTGGGAATTGTATTGTAACAATACTTGTCAACTCTCCCGGATGCAGGCTTCTGAAATAGCTGGCAGGTCTCCCAGGTGGTGCTCGGATAGTGTGCACTCAGAAGCTAAGCCCACACTTTCTGCAGCAAAAGTTGGCTGTAATATACAGCTGGTCTTTCCCTGCAGCTTCCAGGAACTGAGCTAGCTCGATACCAGTCATTTAACCCACTAGATGCTGCGGTCATTAAGGCCATGACATCTTGGTGATTAACAGAAGTTAACCATTAGCACCCTGCAAACGTGATTGTGGGGTGATGATGATTGCCATGGCAGAGATGGTTTATGGATCTACCATGCATGAAGCCTATTAGGCATTGATACAGACAGCTTCTAATAGGCATAATACATAGCGATACTGTAATGTATTTCAATGTATTAAAACCGATTAACTAATTGCATAGTGTAGTCCCATAGTGCAACAAAACAAAGAAAAGAGAAGCAAAATAAATATACACACAAAAACCCATAACTAAACCTTCTTTCAAAATACATTTCTGTTCTGATTATGCTTTATTTTACAAGTTACAGATCTACAACCCAAATGCCAAAATAGTCAGAACACTTTGTAAAACGTGACGAAAACAAGAATGCAATAATTTGGAAATCTTTTATAACCATGTTTTATTCATGACAAAACATAGAACACACATCAGAAGTTGAAAGGTTGACATTATTCAGAAATTATTCAGAAATTGATGGCAGCAACAAATCTCAATAAAGTTGGGGAAGGGTTGTGTCTACTATTATGTCATAACTTCCCAACCCTCCCAGATAGGGCGGGTCACTCACGCTAGTGGGGGTTGTGCCCCACCCCCCACTTGGGTTGCTTAACCTCCTGTAGCTGAAGAGCTGCCGGAGGTTCTATGTATAAGAAGCACCAGGCCAGCGTCTCTTGACGCTGGCCTGAAGCCTCTTTCCTCTGCCGCCTCCGCCGATGCTCTGGTAGCTTCATAGGAAAAAAAGAGCAACAATGCCAGAGTCACCCAATGGTTCCTGGCCCTGCAAGATTTACATTTTTCGGTGGAGGACAGGCCGGGAAAGCTGCAAGGTAATGCAGATGCCCTATATAGGGTACATAGTATGCTGGTTGAAGCTGCCCAGTCCCATGACGTTGGGCAGAGGGGGGTATGTAGGAAGGCACAAGGGACTATTGTGGACGGACGTTATGTGTCACCGATCTGCCTGAAGTATGTGAAGTAAAAACACATTTATTCTGGTGTCAGCGGATCCATTTTAAGAATTGACATGTCAATTCTTCTTGCGTTTTACGCAAGAGAAATCCCCATAGGAAATAATGGAGTGCGCTTTTGGCATCCCAAAAGCAGATGCCAAAAACGCATCCGTAAAACGCATTGGATTTAAATTAAATATAAAATTTGAATATTATGTTTGGGTTATATTTTGTATCATTTGAATGGGAGGGCTAATTTTTCTGATGTAATGTGCTATTGGAAAATGCCTTCATTGGTAAAGGAGAGCAGGACAATGTCAGTCCCACAGCCCCCAGCATACCACCAGATGCACATGGACGTCGGGTCTCTGAGTTTGAAAACTATTGGTTGATTTAAAAAAAAATAAAAAATAAATAAAAATAGGGTGGGGGGGCAGGTTCTAAAATCATAGGTGTATGTACAGTTGATTGACACTAGTAAAAAAAAGGGTTTTTTCTTGGTCATTGATAGGTTATATTATATTTAAATTGCAGTTTGATAGGTTGATTTAAATAAAGCATTGAAAAAACGGATCCAAAAAACGGATCCGTAAAACGCATCCAAAAAAGGATCAGCTGTTTGCGTTTCTGGATCCACTTTTTGGATGCAGTTTGCATCCAGTTTTCGCAGGTTAAAAACGGATCCGTAAAACGCATCCAAAACGAATCCAAAACGTCGTGTGAACAAGCCCTTACAATTGGTACAAAATGCAGAAAGACTTTTTATCTGTCGGTCAATTATATTTACAAATGTGGAAGCAATAATTGAGACTGCATCAGGATTATATATTTAAAGTTTTGGGTTATGAATTATAAGACCCCAATAGTTTTGAACTAAAAAAAGAAAATGAATGTTTACAGTATCTCCCATAAAACAGAATGGAGGGTAACATGCAAGTGCAAACTACTCTCCATTATGCTCCAAAACTTTTGAGGGCCCATTCTCAAGAAAGGTGTGGGTCCCTGGGCTGGGACCATCTCCTATCAGACATGTATGCCATATCCTATTGATGTGCTATATATAAATGAGATGACAACAGCCATTTACATTAAACTTATAGAATAAGCCCATGTGCATTTGTGATAACTGTCCCCCCTGCCAGTTTTCTTAATCAGGCGATGAGAGGGCTCAGCTGACATGCTCTATTGAAGGAGGAAAACAAATGTATTGTGGCAAGTATGAATCATGGTTGTTATTATGAATGCAATCTAAAAAAATGCTGCACACTATTCTAGTACATTCAACTACATAAAAACATGACAAATGAAACAAAACTGCTCCACTAACACTGTAGAGAACTAGCACGCCACGTGACTCTATTAAATGCAGTTTGAACCTGAGATGATGTCTTGAAATCTTTGTACTTTTATGTGTTTTGTTTGCCAGGGAGGATGTCAGACTTGTGTAGGTCACAACTTCAGAGTTGCTAGGAAACACGGCTCTGATCTTGACGATATCCACCCCTGAGTTGACAAAATAAATCACAATACCTCGTTATTGTACAAAACCTGGTACCCAACAGGGAACAGACCAGGAGATGCAGAAGTTAAAGACAGTCTAAGAGCAGGAGATTCCTACAGGATCAGTTATATTCTAAATACTTTATTGTTACTCTCAGTACTCCTTGTATAAGAGCAGCGGCGTACAGCTCATAGGTGAGGACTGTGGGCGAAGCTCCTATAAACATACTGCCAGCACTGCATTAGAAGTGCAGCTTCTGTGCACCTGGGGGGTAGCTTCCCAATAGTGGTGTCAAAGATGAGGTTCCACAGATGAGGTCATTGAAAAGGCTGAAGAGATATTCTGACTGATTCCCTTCTACCTCCAGTATCATCTGTTTCTTTCTGCGGCATCTAGTCTGTGGCAAGAAGGCCACTGACAGTAACGGGTTGTAGGTATGGGGAAACTGTTGCTGTGATGGGAGGGAAGGATGCAAAGTAGAAAAGTGCTGTTGCCAATGGACATTGATGACAGTGAGTAAACATTCATGGTGCAGAGAGAAAAAATAAATCTGTTCCTCTGGCAAACGACTGGTTAGAAGTGTGCCTTAATGCAAGCTATAGTGACGCATGAAACTAGAAAAGGCCATAGCCGCATTGTTAAATGGTTAAGAAAACAAAAAAACTACAAGACTGCAAAAGCCGCAGCCTTAGCTCTACTTTTATTTAACCCTTTGCCTTAGGTACAGAGAATAGGGGACATAGGACCTCTCGTCATGACGATGTAATCTAATATTATTTATGCTGTTGATGAATAAGTGATTCAACTTTTTTTAAAAGTGATTTTAAATGGGTTGTCTCTTGTCTGGCAACCCCTTTCGCATTGGAGCTATAATAATGATTGGCTGATCACTACAAGTATAGCAGGATTATTTGGCCAGGTGAAGCATTAGCTAGCATGACAGTATCAGCTGCATCATTCCGTTGTTCAGGTGAATAGTCACTTATACAATTTATATATGGCATGATCCTGCCACAGTGGGGGATACTCTATAACTACTATAAATACAGTTGAGAGATAAAGAAAGTACACTTGCTTTGAATTCTATGATTTTACAAATCAGGACTTTAAAAAAAGACATCTGTAAGGTGCTGCAGATGGAGGGCCAGATAGGGGCCTGGCAGGTGACCCCTGTGTGGTGTAGGAGGTGTATGTGGGTGTCAAGCCTACTGGTGTGGGTTTGCTAGTATGTGTTGTAAATTCAACAACAAAGACTTCTCAGCTTGGGTCTTGCTGGCTTTACTCATTAAACATTAAGCACAGTTTTCTTCAGCACAGTACACCTAAAGCACAGTACAACTGCTTCCTTAGCAATTCCTTTCTCTTGAACTCAGCAGCCTCTCTCTTTAGCGGGTCTGCTCTATAACTTTTGGTCCCATAATGGCCTCTCACTCTTTTTGGAAAGGTGCCAGCTCTAGGGCTACGTTTCTATGCAAGGGGTTATTGGCATGATTGGATTTGGAGTGGTAAAACATATACGATTGAATCCCCTGCAGCCTCCACAAGGGCTCACTTTCTCAGTTTTCCCAGCTGTTGCCCCCTGACAGTACAGGCTAGGCTGTATACAATCATACACAACCCACAGTATACGGGAGGTGATCCCGCCCCCTAAAACGACACCAAAATTTTGACGTACGGTGGTGCACGCTAAGCCACACCCCTTTCTACAAAGCCATGCCCCTTTTACAGAGGACAGTGTCTAAAACACATAATAAATGTGGTGTACAGCATGTTCGCCATTATTTTTTGAATTGCGCCAGAATTCTAGTACCACTGCCTTGATAAATGTGCGCCAATATTCCAGGAAAGACCACTGCATGCTGAAAATAATGTAATCTCAGGCCATTCTAATTTGCGCGACCAATGTAGCTTCAAACAAAACACATTTGTATGGTTCCTAAGGTTAGGCATAAACCTATATGTCACTCTTATTCACAAGTTCCACTAAGCTCTTTGTCAGGGTTGTACAGCATGCAGCTCAAGTCCACATATAGCCAAAATCAGGACGATTGGGAGGTATGATTATCTCTGGATTTCTTCCTCAAAGGAATATTTTTTTTTCTGACACAATCATGTCAGATCCACAAGATATACCATAAAAATGGCTGATAAGTTCGAGATTCCACAGAGGAGGAGATGAGTTGTAGAGGAGGTTAAATACATGGTCTTCTTTCTAGTTATAGTCGTGAAACAGCCACTTCTGTAACCTCCAAAATCTGCAACGAAAATAGGCACCTCTTTTCCTGTTTCTGGAGCACAGAGCAGGGGACCCTACCCCCTTACTTTTACCTCTGGCAGCCCCTAAAGTACAACCAAGACCTCTCGCTATTTTAGGTATTTATAATTGAAGTGCCATAAAGATGATTCAGATGAGGAATACCCCTCTAAGAATTACTGTGGCTCCTAGGAGAGATAAAATATGAATATGTGGCCATTGGATCAGAAAATGTTGTACACTCCTGCTCTTTGTAGTTGTAATGAGTTAATTTGTAAAAAAAAAATAAAAAATATCATATTTATTATTTAAAGGGGTGTTCCAGGACCTAATATTGGTCGTTTGTCTATCGGGCATGAGTAAAAATAGAAGCTAAGACTCAAACTTACCTCCCGGATGCTCCTGTTCAATCATGGCTGCTGGTCCATTCATCCTGCCTGTAGCACTGAACCATCTTTATTTAATTCACATGACAGCTACAGCCAATTACAGGCCACAGAGGTCACTTGCAGGTGATTTTGTGGCCTGTGATTGGCTGCAGCTCTCACATGAACGATGAACGTTTACTGGTTACTTCCAGGATGCACGGACTGGCGGCCGGTAGTGAACGGGAGCATCCAGGAGGTAGATATGAGTCTTGGCTGTTATTTTTAATCATGCACCAATACAAACAAGCATTTTTAGATCCTGGAACACCCCTTTAAAATAAAAAATTTATGACAGGACATTTTTAAAAATAATATGTAATTTGACATTCACTCTACCGCTATTTCTAATGAGGACTTACGGTAATTTAATATTTTAAGTGTCCTGTGGAGCATTTTTAGACATCACAGTCTACAGTGGATATGAAAGAAAAGTGCTCAAACTTTCAATGAGTTAAAATTGCAAATTCTCTGCTGGTAAAAGACATGCATTTTTTAGGATTTAGATTTTTAAAAATTGAGTAGTTTCTTTTGATGGCGCAGATCTGCTCAGTAGATTTTATGTGTCCTGAATATAAGATTCAGCATGTGACTTTATATAATAATATTTATTTCTGTCATCTTCTTTATGAAACGGATATCTCAAGTGAGAACTATTTTGCTGGCCTTTCATATACATTTCTGTACTTTTCCATTGCCTAGTAAAAGGGAAATAACAATAACAGGAAGGAAAACCATGTACAATCAATTAGGATCTTATGTGTGTTGTCAATAGCAGTAAACAAGTCAATTTATCTGCATTTCATGAAAACAGATAAACAGGTAAACCTACTGTAATGAGCAGCACCGCTGATTTTAATGCTGTTTAGAAGGAGGCACCAGACAGAGCTTTGTATAGAAAAAAAAAGAGCTTTAGATAAGAAATACAGAATTTCAACAGGTTAGTATAATTTAACAGGTTACATACAGGGGGTAAAATAAGTATTGAACACGTCAACAATTTGCTATGTAAATATATTTCTAAAGGTGCTGTTGACATTGAATTCTCACCAGGTGTTGGTAACAAACAACAAAACCAAAAAGTATTGAACACGCTTACTGTAATTTATTTAATACTTGTACAAAAGCCTTTGTTGGTGATCACAGCTTCAGGACAC
>JAODAL010046010.1:0-31371 GCA_025379985.1 Phyllomedusa bahiana | reverse complement strand
TGTATTCTATTTTCCCCGCGGTGTTGGCTACAGACAGGATTTTACATAGAGACATACACCTCCACTCTTCCGGTGTTTACGATATCTTCTAAATGAACTGTAACTCTGTAAGGTTAACCACCTAGTCCTAGCTCTCGACCAGCCATATCTTAGTTATCCCCACTATGTCATATTTTTCTTCAGCAATTAATAATTCTAGTTCATTTATTTTGTTGGTGAAGACTCCTGGAATTTGTCAGCATGCAATTAAGAGATTTTTCAGTATTTATTCATTTCTCCCTGTTCTTTTTAACTATTGCTACACCCCCTCCCTCAACTCCACCCCCTGATTTATTCCTAATTCCCAGCTTTGTATCTTCACTATCTTGCATGCTATCTTGTAGTTACCCTCCCCCCAGTCCCTAGTTTAAAGATTCCTCCAACTTCCTGGCCATTTTGTCCCCCCAATACAACTGCTCCATCCCCATTTAGGTGCAGCCTGTTTTTGAGCCACTTATTCACCTCTCTAATCTCCCGCTGCCTCTCTGTTATGGGCCTTGGTATAGATGGTATTTCTGAAAATACTACCTTAGAGGCCCTTGCCTTGAGCTTTTGACCTAATTCCCTGAAATCATTTTTAAGGACACTCCACCTACCTCTAACTTTGTTATTGGTGCAAATGTGCACCATGACAGCTGGATTCTCACCAGCCCCACCCAGCAATCTGTCAGCCCGATCCGCGATATGTCGTACTCGGGCCCCAGGTAAACAACATGCTGTTCGACGATCTCAGTCTTTGTTGCAGATTGCCCTGTCTGTTCCCCTAATAATGGAGTCCCCAACTACAAGCACCTGTCTAGCCTGACCTGTACTCCTTTAACCCACCTTACTGAAGCAGACAGGGATAGTGTCTTGCTGCAGCAGTACTATTTCTGAGTTGACACCCACCTCATCTGCCAATCTTGCAAATTTGTTGTGGTGTGCCAGATCAGGACTAGCCTCCCTGAAACTTTTCCTTCTACCCTTCTTTATAATTGTTACCCAGAGCTAGCTGCCTCATTTCCCTGCACCTCCATGCTACCATCCTCTCCAGCATCTACCCCTGTGAGTGCCTGCTCAGTGAGCAGCAGACTCACTTTCATGTTGGCACTGGATTTCAGTGTTGCCACTTGCTCATTTAGATCCAAGATTCAGACTTCTAAATGTGCAGTGTGCACACATCTCATAAAGCAGTATGGACCCTCGAACTGTTGGTCAAGGATTGCATACTTTGCACAGGTTGTGCACTGGACGGCATTGTCAATCATAGAACTTATGAGGATGTTACAAAAAGAGATATACAGATACAATTATAAAAACCAGTACAATACTGTCCCTTCTAAAATCCCCAAATCTAAAGTCCCTGAATCTGAAGTCCCACACTTAAGACAAAAAAACGTTTGCAAGCTCGATCACTCGCTCTTAGCTTATAAACCTTTTATCCAACGCTGTTTTGCAGCGCTGTTGCAAATCTGTCCTTCAGTCAACAAAAGGCCTATCACAATTTTATTTCTCTGCACAAGTTGTTAAGGTCATACTTATTTTGGTTTTCACAGGTTGATTTGATTGAAGTTAAGTTGTTCAATATTACATCCTTCTGGAGTGTATTGAGCACAATACAATCATATTTACAACATTCTGATATTGATTCATATTACATAGCTATGCAGATAACATGATTATCATATAGTATATGCAATATATAGTAGAATCTAATTACTTGTGTTGAGAAAGTAGCTCTTTATTTTTTAATGTATATTGATTTAATAAATTATCACTTGCCGTTACTTCATTTCCCTTATTTCACATATTCTTTTCACTAATAATGTTAATACTCGTATTACTTAATGTCATGCATGCATGTTTAAAGAATTGTATTCTGTGTTTTACATGAGAGGCAAAGGAAGAAATACACCATAAAAGAGTTTGGCTAAAGATAAAATATAGCAAGGAATGGTTTACTAAATCTTGTTTTTAGCAGAAAAGAAACAAATGCAGTGGGGAAAAAAAGTATTTAGTCAGCCACCAATTGTGCAAGTTCTCCCACTTAAAAAGATGAGAGAGGCCTGTAATTCTTCAAAAATAGACATAGGTTGTCACAACATATTTCGGCCAGTTAAGTAGCAAAAACTCATTTAATATTCCATGAACCTATAATAATAGTTCAAACATTGGTAGTATATCACATTTCATTACTATAGCAAAATCACTTGTGGTTAGTAATGCAGATGCATCTCAGGTGCAGCTTATATCAGCACGTGTATGTCCATCTTAGACTCTCTTCTTAGAGATGAACTTTGAATGTTGAACAAGCGGATCCCACAATTAGTCCTCTATGTTTGTAAGAAAGCAGGAAAACAGCACGACGTTTCGGGCGACCGCTCCCTTTGTCAAGTAAATCTGTGGTTTCAGCCTCGTCTCTATTTAAACTCCCCATCATCACGTGATATAGTGCAACCCAATAGCTGAAGTTATCCCAAACTAAAAACCGATTCCCTACCAGGGCCATTCCTTGGGGCAGGCAAGACGGTCAGTCGCCCTGGGCGCCGCTCAGCAGTGGGGCACTGGAGTAAGGTGCGCTCCCTCTCCTATCTCATTGAGCAGGCAGCGTAGTCTGCGGGAAGTCAGGCTGCACATCGTCTGTTGCCAGCTTCCTCTTTTTTATAAGTGGTCTTCTAAAGGTGAGCAGCACTGTCGAAAGCACAATGGATGCTGTATTAGATGCATCGCCAGCTCCTGCCCTCTTATGATATGTGTGAGAGAGCTGAGCCTCCCCGGAGCTGCTGTGCAGGCTTCCTGTAGCACGGAGCACAGTCACCTCCCCTGTGTGAAGAGAAGCAGTGTCCTCTGCACTGCCACAACTCAAGAGAGATTCTCTTCATACTTGCTACTGCTGCACTAGGTGAGTATGGAGCACAGGATTATTGCTGAGTTCTGCCACTTCCAAGATTTATACTACAGCTACTGCACTGCACCCCCATCCCCATGTGTTTTTACCACTATCCTAAAACCCCTGTTGAAGTCTGTAGCTGTACTTTGCTGCACCAAACACTCCTCATAATCTTCTACTATGATGGTAGCAGGCATATCATGATGGTGATTTAGTGTTGCAAAATATAGTAGCTGGCACATGATGTGGGGATCTTAGTGAAGCACAGTAGGTGTAGTACTTATTGTACTGTGCTGCACTAAACCCCACCCTCATCATCAACACAGTATAGCAAGTAGTTCAGCAGACCGATCATGATGGGGTTTTAGTGCAGCAATGTAGGCACATGGTGTGGGTTGCCTAATGAAGCCTAGTAGGCATGATACTTTACTTACTGTACTGTCCTAATCCCCTCTGATCAGCAGCACAGCAGCATGCAGATCATGAGGGGGATTCAGTCCAGCACAGTGTAATAGCTTACATACTGTGCTGCAGGACTGAGGCAAGATATACTGGTGCCCCAGGCAAACAAGGTATAGGGCGCATCCCAGTAGAAAACTCAGACCACTCCATACCTCCTTGCTGTCTGGGAAGAAGTAGCTCCCTAGGCAGTCATCTACTTTTGCCTACCCTTCGTCTTGTCCCTGCTGGGCTATACTAAACACCCTAAGCATCTGCCAGACCTTACACCTGCTAGCAGACAGGAAGGAATTAGTGAAGTACAGTACAGTAAAGTTTTGAGAAATATACACAAAAAACTTAGAAAACAAAAATATCTGTTTATCGTATGCAAAAAGTGCAATAAAAAATAAACCTAATTGCTTTTTCCCCACCGATAAAGGTCTAAACTATTAATCACCACATTTATAAAGACTGGGAGAATGAAAAGAAAAAACAGTACTCAAATGAGGTTTTTTTTGTTCATCTTGCTTGCCAAAACAAAATGAAATACAGTTACCAAAAAGTTGTATTTACCCCAAAACAGTACCGATAAAATTACAGCAAAACCTACAAAATAAAGCCTTTACACAGGTCTTTAGATGGAAAAATATATAGATTATGGCTCTATTTTAACGATAGCATAATATAACAAACCATTTACTTTGGTTTCGCCATAGTTGTACTGACCCACAAAATAAAATTAACACATTTATGCTGTACGTTAAAGTCCATAAAAATTAAACCCAAAAACAATGGCAGAGCAGCATATTTTTCTGCTTAACCCTGCCTAAAACTTTTGTTTTTTAAAACATTATGCAGTACTAAATTGAGGCCAGTACAAATACTACTTGGCATTCAACAGCAAGCCTTCATGTGGAGAAGGGAAAAAGTCCAGTCAGAGAACACATCACTTGTGAGTCACTGGCTGTAATCAGTCACTTATCTGTCTGGTAGCGCCCCCTTACACTGGTGTCTACCACTACATAAGCACTGTATTTTAGGAATATTGGTCTTTGTATAATAATGTTTGTTCACCAACAGCATGGTGGTATTATTCAGTCACTATGTGGGGGTGATATGTGGTCGTAGTGTGTGGTATTATTCAGCCACTATGTGGTGGTGATATGTGGTGGTATTCAGTTACTATGTGGTGGTGATATGTGGTCAGAGTGTTGCGGTATTATTCAGTCACTATGTCGTGGTGATATGTTGTTATGATGTTGTGGTATTTATTCACTATGTGGTGGTATTATTCAGTCAATATGTCGTGGCGATATGTTGTTATGGTGTTGCGACATTTTGTTTTAGTGGGATTAATGGTAATATTAGCCGTTGGATTCTGGTTATGTATAGCAGTGTTATTTAGTAACTATATTAACTATTATTAGTCATTTTATACATAGAACTTTGTGTTATAGCTTTTTGGCACAACATGTTAAAGGGAGGGAGAAATTTTCACACCCCGCCCTGGGTGCAATTTAGCCGAGGAACGGTTCTGTTCCCTACATTTACAAAAAGACGCTCTAGTTGCACTCTTCAGTCAGTCCTACTTTTATATAGTATATACAATATACAGTATAATCTAATTACCTGTGTGGAGAAAGTAGATCTTTATTTTTTAATGTATATTGATTTAATAAATTATCACTTGCCGTTACTTCATTTCCCTTACCTCACATATACTTTTCACTAATAACAATGTTAATACTCTTATTACTTAATGTCATGCATGCATGTTTAAAGAAATGTATTATGTGTTTTACATGAGAGGCAAAGGAAGAAATACACCATAAGAGAGTTTGGCTAAAGACAAAATATAGCAAGCAATGGATTACTAAATCTTATTTTTAGCAAAAAGAAACAAATGCTGTATTTGGAAATATTAGTCCTTCAGCTCTCTTCATCTGAGCTGTATCTTCTTAAAGTTATATCTGTCTAATGAATATTCCAATTTCTGATGTTAATAGCTACTAAAAAAGTGTTTTAAAAACCATAGGATCTGAATGACAGGTCTAAATTTGATAGTAAACCTCATCATTAAAGGGTTTATTCACTTAATTTTGTTTCTTTATTTTTATCATATTGCTGCCCATTAAAAATAAAAAAAAGTTATACTCACCTCTCCTCGTGCCTCAGACCCAGCACTTTGTCATCCTCACTCTCTGCTGGTATTCTGTATGATTTTTTTTGGCTACAGCGGTGACGTCTCCATTCAGGAAAAGCAAGAAGTACACAGAGACCGGCCGAGAGTTAACAATAAGCAGTGCTAGATCTGAGGTTAGGTGAAAGTGGAGTATACATTTTTTTATTTCAAAATATCACCATAGTAAAAATTGGGCAACCCATTCATGTCATAAAGATAAAAAAAATGTATGGATATTTCCTGGATAGGGCAGGATTATGTGATTCATGAACATGATGTCATCAGTGAGGGACCTGTGGGGGACACTGGAGCATTGGCAGACTGAAATTGTGGAGATGGGAGAGTTATGGCTGGGTAAATGTTCTATCAAAGCACAGTGGGAGGTGGTAGGGAGGTTTTTTGAAAGTTTTGGAAAACCCCTTTAACACACACTAGATCTGGTACTTGAGCATGCTATTTTAAAGGTTTAATAAATCATTGTACGATAAGTGTCATCAAAAGTGGCAATGCTACTAACACAATAAGACTGTAAAGTCAGCCCCTACACATGTAGCCATGGAAAAAAAAGGTTATAGAGTATATATGGGTTTAAAACTTTGCCTAAACCTGAAGCCATAGGTTATGTGCTATGCTGTGTAGATATTCTGTGTATAGTTTTTTTGTTCTTTTGTGATAATTGTCCAGCTACTAATTGTTCATCAATCCATCAATTAATTGCTATATAGTTGGATAATGTGATCCTAGTAGTTGATGAATCTTCTATGCCATCCCTCCATTGTTTTGTTTGGTAGCCATTCAAGAGCTTGCTCATATACATGTCATATGTTTAGCAGAATAAATGATTATTCTTCTACCACCACAACGCGATGGATGGAATATGCACATGTCTTCAAAGTAGGCCCACGAAAAAACTTCTAGACCATTAAATGACAAAATCTTTAGATGTAATATGTGTTTGCCTTTTTTAATTATCACTGTTTTGAATGATGCCCTGTTTGCAATGTACCTTTATTAATACTGGCCTTTTTAATTATTGCCATCTTGAAGCTCTCCCTAATTAGTCCACTTTTATTTAGACAGACTTTGTCAATTTGATGATCCTGGTTGATGATCTCTGATTGCCCTTATTGATAAATATCAAATAAAAAAAAGCATTAACATATGACATCCATCTGCCATAGTGATATAAAGCAGAAGATAAAATATGAAAGAAGGGGAAATTTGAATCGGCCCTTAAATAGTTTTTTAGAACACCAAATTAGATTGTATATATCATAAGCAGAGATGGACAAATCGATTCTAACGAAGTGGAATTCGTCTAGAATTTCTGGAAAACTTCGATTCTGAATGAAGTCGAAGTTTGGGGTGATTCGCGGGAACGAAGCGTGTTTTTAATTGATAAAATGGCCGCGAGCACATGGCGCTACATGAGGCAAAGAAGTCTGGGAGGAATAAAGGAGGACCCTCAATGACATGTGTAGAGATGAAGCCAATCAGAGACCGGTGGGTTTCTGTGACATCACCACACTATATAAGTCCAGACGCGACGCTGGCTGCTCACACTCCTCTCACTGTTCCATGCTGCAGCTGCTGCTGAAGAGATCTCACACAAAATACATTTTTTTTAACAGCAATTTTTTGGGTGGGGTCACTGCTTTTATCAGAGGTTGCTCCTCTTCCGTTATAATTTTGACTCAGTTTGTGGGATATTGAAGTCCAGTGTGGGTCCAATTCTGCTCCATATTAATGCCCATTGGCCAGTTCTGGAGCTCATTGAATATCCAAAGGTTGTCTGAGCGTGTTTTTGCTTTTGTAGTAATTAAAAGAAACAGCGTTTTTACAAGCCACATACCAGTTAATTTTTTGCTGCTGATTTCTATAGCATAATTTATATCTGAGGGTTAATTAAACGTGTTTGTGCTTTTGTAGTCAGTAAAATACACAGCGTTTCAACATGCCATATACCAGTTAATTATTTCCTTCTGATTTATGTAGCGCAATTTATATCCAAGGGTTACCCAAGCCTGTTAGTGGGTTCATTTGGAGTCAATAACAGTTTGTGTGTTTATCATAAAACAGATTATCTTCATTAAACTAGAGTCTGTAAATTTTTTAACAAACAGTATGTCAGACAAAGAGGTGGCAGGCTCTTCACATGCGAGTGGCAGTGGCAAAAAACATTCCTGGAGCAAGGAACAGGTCACAGCACAGTAAGGGGACGTCGCAGCATGGGTCACTCGGTGAGGCCAGAACTGCCGGTGTCATCTAGTGGCCGTTTTTGTTGACCGCAACCCAAGGGTTCTTGTTTGGGTTTTGACTGGGTTTAATCTACTTCCTCCCAGATGATATCTGACAACCCCAGCCAAGAGTCGGTGGGAACGTCAGACACAAACCTTTAGTTGGCATGGCCCGGGAGTGGGTCAGCGGCCCTCACCTGTCTTAAACCCGCCTCTTTTCCCATCCGGTTTCCCTCAGCCGGGAGTTCTACTATGTGGTCTGGGCTCAATCCCATTTATACAGCGAGGATGAACAATTTGAGGACAGTCAGCAGCTACTTGGCAGCGAAGAAATTGATCCGATATCACCTGCTTCTTGCAGTAGGCGGCAAAGTATGGATGTGGAGAGTTGGCATGGGCGGTCATGTTGTGAGTGGTCAGCCTCTGCATACCAAGACCGTTGAGGAGGACAGCAGTAAAGATCCAACAATAATCGATGATGATGTAGCCGACCGCACGACCGCACTTGGGAGCCGGGTGAAGCAAGGGCTTCTTTCATCGTCAGGAGAAGAGGGCGTCAGCTTGCGCGTCAGGCAGCGGTGCAGCCAGCAAGTGGGTAGTGTGGCCGTGAGTCAGCAGGGTAGCAGCAGTGCGAGGTCGGGAGCCAAATGGCCACGGGGTAGAAAACCCGCTTCGAAGGTCCAGGGAAGTAGCAGCACAGGGGCTCAGCGAGGCAGCAGGAGGGCAGCGATAGTAGTCAGTAGTAGTGCGGAGCATTGGCGGTAAAATCAGCTACTCAGCGGTGTGGCAGTTCTTTGCTAAGACATCGGAGAAGCCGGATATGGGTATATGTAGAATCTGTGGGCCGAAAGTGAAGCGTGGCTAGGGAGCTAAGGTTGGCACCATAGCCCTGTGTCAACACATGCATCATCCGGTGGCCTGGGAGAAACGGGGCTCAGATGTGGAGGTCCATCCGGCCGCCGCAGCAACAGCAGCAGCAGCTCCCAGTGGCACGCATGCCATTTCAGCCAGTCAAGGCTCCACCACCTCTGCAGAAGCGAGCTGTTTCTCTTTGACTTTCTCTCCCGGTCCAGATGCTCCTGCTCCTCGCTACTCATGGTGCCAGCAGTGTTCAACCAGGCGATTGAAAAGAGACAAAATATGCGTCCACCTTCCTAAGGTGCAGAAGCTGACAGGGGCTCCTGTCCAAGTTGTTGGTACTGCAGTCCTCCCTTTCCAAAATGGTGGACTATTCACTGTTCGGGAGAATAATGGCCTGTGCCGAGCCGAGGTGGAGAGTTCCAAGCATAATTTCTTTTCCAAAAAAGGAAATACCAGCCCTTCACAAATATGTAGAACAGAAGGTGGGCCAGTCCTTAAGATTATCAGTTTGTTCCAAGGTGCATGGCAGTGCGGACGTGTGGAGCTGTAACTGCGGTCAGGGCCAGTACATGTCCTTTACGGTCCACTGGGTGAATGTGCTTCCTTCCCAGGCACACCAACAACTTGGATAGGCAACGCCGCTTTCTCCTCCACGTTGTCAAACTGCGGCTCCTGCGCCAATGTCCGCCTCCTCCTCCTCCACCACCACCACCATCTCAGCCTCCACAAGTACTGCTCCATCAAACCACATGTGAAGGGCACAGTGGTGTCACACAGTTCTACACCTGGCTGCAAACAAAGTAACACAGTGGAGGAACTGCTCCGCGTCATGCAGCAAGAAATCGATGTGTGGCTTTCTCCGCGCCAACTGCAAATCGGAATCATGGTGACGGACAATGGGAGGAACATGGTGTCCGCGCTGCACCGAGGAGGGATGGTCCATGCACCCTGCATGGCGCATGTATTCAATCTGGTTGTGAAAAGTTCCTGAAGTCTTCCCTGATCTTCAGAACATTCGAAAAGGGCCCAGGAAACTGTGCATGCACTTCATCCATTTCCTACAAAGCCAGGAACACCCTCTCGAGTTTTAGTAGCCAAAACGGCCTCCCCCAACACACGCTGATATGCGATGTTTCCAGCCTTTGGAATTCCAGTCTGCACATGTTGGACCGACTGTATGAACAGAGAAAGGACATTTACGATTTTTTTATGTTCCAGGCGGACAGGAGTACTCCCCTGTGTAACTTTGATGTCAGCCAGTGGCAGCTCATGCATGACACCTGCCATTTGCTGAGGCCGTTTGAGGAGGCCACATTATTTGTCAATCACCAGTACTACGAAATGAATAACATCATTCCACTGCTTCATGTCCTGGAGCAGATGCTGAAAAATCTGTCTGGGCAGGGGACTGGAGATGTGGCGACTACATCTCTCAGCCACATGAGTCTGGGGGGTCTTAACTGGAGGAGGAGGAGGACATTGGAGCACAAGTATTGTCTGGTGAAATAAGTGGTTTTTCTACTCAGGTGATAAGAGAGGAGGAGCAGGAGCAGCTGGAGGAGGTAGAAGGAGATGAGGAAGACGAGGCAGATGACCGGCAAGCACCGTGGAAGTATACAGTGGAGATGGAGGCAGGGAGTCCCTCAGAGTCACTTGCGCAGATGGTCCGCAGCATACTGATTTGCCTGGCTAGTGACAGCCGAATAGTCACCATCCGGCAGAAGGGTGACTTCTGGCTCTCCACCCTCTTGGACCCTCGCTACCGGTCCAAAATGGGTGCCTTTTTTTCAGCTGCTGAGAGGGAGGACAAACTCAAATACTATAGAGAAATCCTCCGTAGTCAGTTGGACACTGCCTATGTGCAGCAGGGTCCATCCTCTGACCGGTCTGAGGGGGGGTTCCTCAGCGCTCACTTACCCCTGCCACGGCTGCTGGGGGCCGGTGGGGGTGGGGGTAGGAGAAGTACCAGCTCCATCAGCAGCAACCTAAGTCTGGAGTCGCTGATGAGAAGCTTCCTTCACCCGCCTAGTGAGGAGGGCACTCACCAGCAGCAGCAGGACCGGAGAGACCCTGAACCAGCAGGTGGGGGGCCCCACTTGGACAGCAAATCTGCCACCCAGTTAGAAATCCCCTGGACTACTGGGCAGCCAAACAGGATTTTGTGGCTGCAAAATTGCCGTGTTTGCAGTGGAGAAGCTGTCCTGTCCGGTCAGTAGTGTGGCATCAGAGTGGGTGTTCAGTGCGGCGGGGGCCATCGTTACCCCAAGGAGAACCCGCTTGTCCACCAGAAATGTGGAACAACTGATCTTTGTCAAGATGAATCGGGTGTTGATCGGCCAGGATTCCCAACACACCAATGCCTTAGGCGCAAGATTACATCAGCCGTGACGCCTCACCAAAACTTTGAGAAAAAGAGTCGGATTCAAACTACCTGCCTCAGCCACTTTTGTGATTTCTGCACCCCTCTGATTCCACATCTGCTGCCCGTTTCTCCTCTGCCTACCACCATTTTTTACCCGGGACTGGTATTGCACCCACTTCCACACTCTGTCTTTGTGCCACTCTCTGAATCATGCTGCTGCTGCTATTGTTGCTGCTGCGGTCACCTCCCCACCCTGTCATTGTGCCACTCTCTGACCTCATGCTGTTGCTCCTGCCGTCACCTCCACACGGTGTCATTGTGCCACTACCTGAACTCATGCTGCTGCTGTGGCTGCTGCCGTGCCCTCCACACTGTGTCCTACTCCTGTTATTGCCACCTACAGAATGTCATTTTTCCACCGTCTGACTTCATCATGATGAATCTGATCCCGTGACCTACACACTCTTTCATTGTGCCACTCAGTTGCCTAATCTGGTTTGTGCCACCTCCACACTGTGTCATTGTGCCACTTTCTGACCTCATGCTGCTGCCGTGACCTCCACACTCTGTCATTGTGCCACTCTGTGGCCTACTCCTGTTTTTGCCACCTCCAGAATTTCATTGTCTGACCTCATGCTGCTGCTGTGGCTGCTGCCATGAACTCCACACTCTGTCATTGTGCCACTTTCTGACCTCATGCTGCTGCTGTGGCCGCTGCTGTGACCTCCACACTCTGTCATTGTGCCACTCTGTGGCCTACACCTGTTTGTGCCACCTCCACACCCTGTCATTGTGCCACTCTCTGACCTCATGCTGCTGCTGCTGCTGTTGATGCCGTCAACCTCCACACTGTGTCATTGTGCCACTCTTGACCTCATGCTGTGCTGTGGCTGCTGCCGTGACCTCCACACTCTGTCATTGTGCCACTGTCTGACCTCATGCTGCATCTGTGGATGCTGCTGTGACCTCCACACTCTGTCATTGTGCCACTGTCCCCCAAGCACCCTCAAGCACCGTGGCAGTATACAGTGGAGATGGAGGCAGGGAGTCCCTCAGAATCACTTGCGCACATAGCCCGCAGCATGATGATTTGCATAGCTAGTGACATCCAAATAGTCTTCATCCGGCAGAGGGATGACTTCTGGCTCTCCACCCTCTTGGACCCTCGCTACTGGTCCAAAATGGGAGCCTTTCTTCCAGCTGCTGAGAGGGAGGAAAAACTCATGTACTATAGAGAAATCCTACGTAGTCAGTTTGCTAACGTTCCAAAATCATTTTTGGCCAAGGAACTTCTACCTCCATCAGCTTCATCATTAATACCTAAAAAAGTTCCAATGCAGTTTATTATGAAGTATAAACGTGGTAGTTTGAATCCAATTTCTGCGTGACACCAATTTGTTCAAATGCAGCGTACTTGAACTGAAGGAGACCCCAACTAAAAGGGAAAGATTTAGGTGCTTATTTTGCATTCGGTGCCATTAGTGATGGAATTTCATACAAAACTGGAATGGTGAAGCAAAAGCAAATGCTGCAAAACTGGCTTTGGATGAGCTTCTTCAGTATGAAGAATGCGAATCGTGTGTCCAAATTACAGACAGTAAAAACCGCCTCCGCCTCCTCCTTGAGCCTCGTCTATCATATCCATTTACCGTACCTCTTGCCTCCGTCCCTTGACCACGATCCTTGCCGGCTGTCCTGACCTTACGCTTGTTCCCGACTCCGAATTAGCCTTATGATTTTGTACAACGCTACACCTCGGCAGCCACCGCAAGCAAGTCACATCAGGGGTAGCCACCTGGTAGACTCTCGCCACAGCAAGTCCATCCGGCTTTGTGGCGGGCTCTGGTGAAAACCTCGACCTTCTTAGATTCCGCTCCCTGACGTGGCTATTGCCATCGTCCCCTTACTGTGCTGCGATCTGTGGCAGCTCCAGTAACCTACTGCTGTGTTCTTTGACGCTATTGTAGTATCTTAGCCCTCAGCTAATTTCTTTCCAGCTTGTGCTGACGTTACCTTTTCAGGCTGCATTCCTGCTTCAGTTTTTTGGTCAGTTTTGCTCCCGTAAGTGCACAGGGAATTTTAGAGTGAAGCGATTCTAAGAGCAGCGGCAGTCATGTGCGTGTCATACTAAAACACAGCATTGTATGAAGACAAAACCAAGCTCCCTCTGCATATATAAGCATTTGGCACAATTTCTCTACAGCACCCTACAGGCTCTCTGCAGCCAGGGGATAGCTGTTTTTTTAACGCGATTCGTCCCGAATTTATTCGGGTTGAACCGAATTTGTCGGAAAATTCTGCGAACTTGGTGAATCGAATTTTTGAGAAATTGTCCCATCTCTAATCATAACTCACTTGATAAATATAATATCTAGAAATCTTCCAGTATCAAGCTTACTAGCCCTCTATCTACGTCACAATATACTCCACTGTCAAAATCTGACTGTAAAACGGAAATCAAGCTTTCTACATCTTTATCTGGTAGGGCGTTAAAAGGGTTTCCTTTGTCACTGAAAAATTATAGGCTTAATATTGTCATCAGGGTCTTAGCCTAACACTAAACCCTGTATGTATAGCAAGGAAAAGAATGACAAATCTAGTTTAAAACTCATTACATTAGCTCTATATTTGATGTTGCATTTTCTGGTCATGTTTATGCATAAAAAATCCAAATTTCCTTTCCCCCCCACAAATTAAACTTTCAAACCTTTTTTCAATATAGTTGTATTTTTAGATTGAAAATGTGATTTTCAGAACTTTCTTGTACCATTTCACAAAAAACAAAATAGTAAAGTGCAGTAGCTGTGGATGAGTGAATATGAGATGTATAATAAGATTGCAATTTACAGATACAATTACTTCAATAGATTTCTGGATAGCATGTATATCAAAGTTCAAGTATTGGATATTGTGTTAAAATGTGAAAGAGATCCCCCTTTTTAAAGGGTTTAAAAGGAATCTGTCGGCAGATTCATGCTAACCTAATACTTGGCAAACAAATATTGATAAGCTAATTCGTTATGAAGAATTAGGTTTTACTTTGAAATGCTGCAGCATTTCACAGAAAACATAGTGTTATAAAATGCATACAAGTGTTTTTTGAGCCCCTCTACGCTCCTTTGCCAGGTCGCAGATTGAAAGGGTCTTCTCCATATGCAAAGGGAGTTCATTTCATCAAAACCCAAACCCGGGGAAAAAAACAAAAAAGGGTGACCAGCTAATTACTTCTTCCTGTTTGTTATTCTTTTTCAAACTACAGGGGAATGCATTAAATAAAGTCCGACAGTTTTTAGTCTACAAAAGCTGTACATTGTTGTGCAAAGTTTTGGACTCTTTGGTCATTCTCACCACTTTCTAATGCTTGGTTGCTCTACTAATGTTTTGGCCTTTTATCCTAATACATAAGGCTTTATTTTATGCAATTTGTATATTTTTTTAATAATATCAGGGAAACTGTTAAAAAAGTATATAGGTGAAAGTATCTCTCCATGGGGAAGCCCCGGAAGTCGGGATTTGCATTAAAACAAAGGGTTTGGAAAGGCTGAAGGGTCACTGGCCATTATTGGGGTAAACCTCAATTTAAGTAACTCAGAAGAGCCTTGCAAAGTGAAAAAAATCCAAGTCTGCCAGATAGTTAATCTACAGACGCTGTTTGGGTTTTTCCATCTTCAGTGCGAGTGAACTTACTGGTGTCTGGGAAAGGGTGAAGGTTTAAAAAAGAGGAAATATTCCTTGGGGGAGATCCCCCAATATGGGGTTGTGTGGGATTTTAAATTTCCCCCTTTGCTCTCACGGGTTTTTGGGAAAAAAACAAAGGCTTATGAGAAAGAGCAAAGGGAGATTTTTCCCCCCTTTGACCCGCTTCTAGCCTTTTGGCCCGGGGGCATCCCTAGGCGTTTTTTTCTCCCGGGCAAAAAAAGGCTGGTCCCCCAAAAACTTCCCCGGGGGTTTAGGCTGTGCTGGGGGCCCTTGGGAAAACCCGGGCAGTCTCTTCAACTGTATGTGTGTCCGCTGGAGGCACATACAATTGAAAGCTTCCGCAAAGCAGAGAGTGAGCGCTCCCTGCTCCGCAGCATACTCTGGTGAGCCGCAAGCAGGCTTGCAGCCCTCCTGAGTGTCGGGAAACAGGCGCTTTGAAAATGTCACCCAATGCTCCCTTGCGTGACACATTGCCGTCACGTCGCCTGTGCGGGTTTAAAAAAGACGGGCCCCAGGGGGAGCTTGGGGGGATGGGGGAAAAGAAAGGGTAAGTACTTTTTTTTTTTTTAAATTTTTTTATCCCCATATTCCCAAACCAAATTTAAACTGAACCCCTATTAAACTCCCTTTATATCTACGGGGGGCCCAATATCCCCTCCCTTTATCTTTGGGGGCCATAACCCCTTTCCTATATTTTCCCGGGGGTCCAATTACTTTCATTTTTCGGGGGGCCTTTTTTACCCTTCCTATTTCTACTGGGAGCCCTATTATATCCTATATCAAAGGGGGGCCCAATCCCCTCCCCTATATATATTTGCGGACCATGTAAACCTCCCTTTTATTTACGGGGGGGCCCTATTTCCTCCTTTATTTTTGGGGGCCCCATATCACCTGCCTATATTTTTTTTTAGTTTCCTTTTACCTACCTATTTTAAATGGGGGCCCTTTTTAACCTACGTAGATTTTACTGGGGACCCAAAATTACCTACTTTAATCTACGGGGTCCCATACACCTGTCTAAAATTTAGGGGGGGGGCCCCTTTTTCCCTCCCTTTTTATCTACTGGGGGTCTTTTTAAATATTTCTATTATTTGGGGGCCCTATTACCTATCTATAAAATGTTGGCCTTTTTCCCTATGTATATAGGGGGGGCCCCCAAAATTCCCTATTTTACGGGGACGGGGGGCCCCGGGTTACCTATCTAAAGATGGGGAAACCCTATTAAAATAAAAGGGCGGGGGGAGCTTTTTTACCTTTCTGCAGGGCGGGGGGGACCCATTCCCTTTTCTATTACCAAATGGGGGACAATAAAACTATTTCCCATACCTACTGGGGGTTATATAACCTAAATACCTCCCAAATTAAAGGAGACCTTTTATCCCTCCCCTACGGGGGAGGAGGTCTAAAAAACCTACCTAATGGGGGCCCTTTTAAGGAAACGGGGGGTGACTCCCAATCTCCCACTGTAGGCACCTGGTTTTTTTCATAAAAAAGCTATTTGCTGTGGGGTTTGGGTGTCACCGGTCTTCTGTAAAAAACCCTTTCCAAATTTTGAAGGGAGTTATTTAACCCCCCAGTAGGTAGGTGGTATTTACATGCTAATAAAAAGTGGGGTTCTTAAAAAAATTTGTGTGGTTTTAAAATTTTGAGAGACAGATGGAAAAAAAGAAAAGGGAAAGTGAACGACTTGATCGAAAAGGGCGTTTTTGTAGGCACTTAAAATAACTTTTAGTTTTAATCATTTTTTTTATTTCTGCAGAGAGTACATTCAGTTGTATCTAAACCCCTTTCTGGCCAATGAATGGTGTTAAAATTTGTCTCTAGAGCCTGTGTTTCAACCCGATAGTCAAAATTTTAGTGAGTTTTTTTTTTTCTTTTAGTTTAAAAATAATTTATTTTAAAAATATTTTGGGGAAAAAAGTTTTTTGGGGAACGCAGCTTTATGAGCAAAATTAAAAACAAAGGGCCCCGGCCCCCATGTTTTAAACCTTTTGCAACACCCCTGCTTTTGACTAAGATCAAGTGTAGTATCTGTTCTTATTGAACTGCCTTGACTTGTACAGACCTGGGAACAAAAGTGCTCCAGTCTTTGGACCTCCTCTTGGCATGGTACGTCTCTGAAGTCCTTCTTTCTTCCACATGACTTTTAGCCAGAAAGATACTGTTACATTCCACCTTCACAAATTCCCACCTGACAGATACTATTAAAAAAAACATTTTTCATTCCCCCAGTTTGAGCATGATGATTTGAGCAGTGCTGAAGATTGTGATTGCCTTTAGATCTAATTCTGGAAGTACTTCTGACTCCAACAATCAATGAAGAAGTCTTTAAAAAGAGGCCGGGAATATTTAAAAACGTGGCAGAGACCTGGGACGAAAAAGGAGACCCGATGGTGAGGAATAAACCCCTGACAGTAAGGAGGAGATCCCCCAGTGGTGAGGTGGAGACCACTGACGATGAGGACCTGACGTAGCTGAAGACGCCCGTTGAGAACAGAGAGCCTTTCTACGAAGAGAAACTCTGCCCTTATTATGAGAGTACCCTGCAGCCCAGCAGCAGAAGCCCTCCAGAGAAAAGAAAAGGTATCCCTGTTGGAAGGAGCAATGGCCATACACAAAAGCCTTCAAAAGCATGGATCCCAGCAATGCGGTCAAGGAGAAAGGGACTGGCCATGTGGTGGCCCATCCCTCGACTCCAGAGAGCAAAGAGCCAATGTCAAGGGATTTTGTTAAACCAGCCCCCGACCGCTTTCCCCCCTGAAGGGCCCCCAGGCCCGCAAAAAAGGCCCCCAAAAAGAAAACCCAGCCAAGGAGCTCCCCAAAAGGAAAACCCCGGTTTAGGGGGGGACTGTCGGCCCCCCAAACTGAAGGAGATGAAGGGAGGGAAAAATGGGGAAAGGGTTTGGATGTGTTCTGTAAGTAGATGTTGATGGACCATGGCTTCACCAGGGCTGACATGTGGAATCAGTCATTTGGGCAAAGGCCTCTTCCTGTGACCCTTTACATCTTAAAAACACCCGCTGGGAAGGGGAATTTGGGGGCCATGAAAATTGCAAAACCGGGGTTCACCCCTTTAAACCCGTGTTCATGGGGGAAATTTCCCCCATCCAGTGGATCACAGCATCCCTGAGGAATCCTCACATTCCTGCGAAAGACATCACTACCTACCTGAAGCACTTCTGTTATTTGGTGAGGGATCCATCCCAAATATTCAAAGGCTTGGACTTCTGGACCAGCAAGTGGTTCAGTTCGTGTGGCCCCCGTTTTGGCCCTTTTTTCTGGGGATGCAGCATTTAAAAAGGGATCGATTTAAGGGGCCTGCAAGGGAGGAAGCCTGCAATAATTGCTGGGTGACAGGGCATGAGACCAAAGATTGCCCTAGAGCAAAGTCATATAACCTCTGCAGATTTACAACCCACAGGTACCGGAACTAACCAAAGGGAAAAAGAACCTGATCCAAGGTTGTCACAATGGCCGCAGCCAGAGTGGACCCTGCTCCAGCCCTTGCTGACCCGTCCATTCTGGCTCATGCTCCAACAACTACCAAGCCCAAGAAGCAGAAGGATAATAAGGAGGAAAAGAGGACCGCAGCTCCTTCTAACAACCCTCCACCATCCAAGGTCATTGTTTTTCACCTTCCACTGATCTCAAAGATATTGTCTCCTGCTCCCTTCCTTACTGTCCCTCCCTTTTCCACTGCTCCATAGATCCTGAATGCCCCTCCAGTCTCTGTTGCCCCCCTCCTCTTTGGAGGAATTTCCACTTGTTTCCCCTCCAGGCACCATCATGAGGAAGAGAAAAAGTGGGATAGCCCCACCACCAATTCCACGAAAAAGTTTGTCAAGCTGGACCAGGAGTCCTCATTGAGAATGACGAAAGTGACATTGACGACCTTATTGAGGTTCCCGAGGCTCCGGGCCCTGACATCACGGCAAAGTATCTGGAGCCGTTCCTGCATGATCTTCTGGATCTAGCAGTCTCCAACCACCTGACCGGTCCAGTAGCTAAGTGGTAATGTATGGTCTAAGCATCCTTTTCTCCACAGCACGGCTAATTTAACCATCTTTAGCATTAATGTGTGGAATATTAGAGAAAGTTATAGATGTCAGATGGTGCTTACTTTTCTTGCTATTCAGTCTATGGATGTGTTTATGTTGCAGGAGTGTGTTCTTGTCTCATCCTAATTATCATCATTTTTCTAGGCAGTGGTCTCAAGGTCATTCCTATTGGTCTGGTGGTGGTGAATGTAATTCGGCAGGGTTAATTATCTTGATTAGGGGAGGTAATTTTACACTTGAGTCGGTTCAGGAACTTGATTGTGGTAAGTTGCTAGTCACAAATGGTAATGGTAATTTTAACTATACGATTGAGGAAGATGGTCATAGTTCCAGTACTTCTGGTAAGTTAAATGTCACATCCAAGCTGCTCATTGAGATGGTGACTGAGGCGTCCTTGTGTGACTTTGTGGATTATATGGGTAGAAGCTCTGTGAACTATTTGTGGAGCAGGCCCGACAGTTTGCTTCATTCTAGGATAGACTTTGTCTTTGCTCTAAGGCAGTTAGGCAGGTTAGGTTCTCTAAGGTCCCTTGCTTCTTTTCTGACCACAGGACTATTTGCTTCCATGGAGTCCTAGGTAGTGGCTTTTCTCCAAGGCCTGGGGACTGGAAGTTGAATAGCACTCTGTTGGATAGTGAGGATGTGCTTGAGTAGATTAGGGATGCTTATCTAATCTGGAGCAATGAAAAATGTTTTTTTTAATAGTATCTGTCTGGTGGGAATTTGTGAAGGTCGAATGTAGCAGTATCTTTCAGGCTAAAAGTCATCAACAGTCATGTGGAAGAAAGAGGGACTTCAGAGAGATGCAGTGTTAGCTGCATTCCCTGCAAGAAATCCAGCAATGCAGCTTGGACTTCGAGGAATAGCTGGAGGAGGCCAAGAAGTGTCTGAAAAGGCACTTTGAGGAGGAGCTTATAGGACATAGATCAGGCACAGTAAACCATTTAGAAAACATTTTAATCCAACAATTCTTTTGTGCATACAACTTTAAAGCACTTCATAAATTTATTGCATTTATGGAAAAATGTGGTATACTCAGTTGTTCGATTTTATACTATTTAACTGTTCGATTTAGTCCATCCTGTTCCCCAGTGCCCTGAGTGAAAATGGAATAATCAGACAGTGGAACGTACCGCACATCTGTTTCTCCCAAAAGGTTGCACAGGTGGAGGGGTTGAAGCCTGACTTGTGGAAAGGTTATTCACAAGCTTATCAGAGCCAAGGATGTGTTGGAGTCTGATCCAGGGCTCCCGGATGCCACATGTTTGTTGATTTGTAAAAATGTGGCTTAATGCAGGTCAACCAATGGACACAAGGATTTGGCGTGGATGGCCATTCAAGGGGGAATGCCCCTAAGGTCCGTTATACATGCCTACAACCTGTGCAAATAGAGTTACTGTCCCTAGTGCCCCTTTTTGGAGGAAATATCTAATCACATCTTTTGGGAGTGGATTTGCTCAGCTAGCAATAGCAGAGTGTATATGCCAATTACTGCTGTAGAACCAAACGTTTGTGAACAGAAAACGTGAGCCTAAAGCTGGCTGTGAAGAGCAGGCTCTGTGAAACAGCATAGTGAGAATGCCCCTTTAGAGGAGTTTTCCCACCTTACAAGTTCTGTTAGGATCTGTGCTGCAGTGGTTTCTGTGATTGAGTAGAGGGGATTTTTTTTCCATTACTTAATTAACAGTTCAGGGAGGCAGCACTCCAGTCTCCAGTCTAGGAAGTGTACAATAAATACTGTTTCTGTACCAAGACCAACATTATCAATAACATTTCTACATAAGGACATGAATATACCGCAAGAACACAACCACAAATTACCACCACATAGTGACTGAATAACACCTCTCCACTATTAATGAATAAAGTATACAAAGACTAATATCAACACCATATGGTGACCATATAGTATTATATACCAGTATACACAGGCTCTGCAGACTGTATATTACCTCCATACAGTGACCATTTAGTGGAAGACACCAGTGCACAGAGGTTCTGCTGACATTTGAGTGATTACAGTGCAGTTACAGCTTGTGACTCACAGGTAATGTTTCTCTGACAAGTTGTTGACTTTCCCTTTTTTTCTTCATCCGGCCCAGGCCGCCCTGATGACTTCTCCCGGCCACCACTCCTTCCTGCAGATTTGGACACATATCCTCACTTTGAGGCCCAATCTCCAGGAAGGGAGAATCAGAGGATTCACCCCCTGGAAATTGTGTTACAGCTATGGCCTGTACCCCTTAGAATCATATTACCAGGTAGGTAGACCCCATTAGATAGGTTGGTAGGCGCTATGTAGGTAGGTAGGTTGGTAGGCTCCAGATAGGTAGGTAGGCATCAGTTAGGCCACAGGTAGGTAGGCAGTGCATAGGCCTCAGGTAGGCAAACAGTACCTAGGCTGAAGGTAGGTGGACCACAGGTAGGTACATAGATTGGTCTTAGGTAGGTAGGCAGTAGTTAGGCCACAGGTAGGTAGGCAGCACCAGGAAGGAAGGCTGTAGGTAGGCCCCAGGTAGTTAGGTAGAAGTGCTATAGGTGAGGCCCACATTGGTAGGTACTTAAGCTGTAGGTGGGGCCCACATCGGTAGGTAAGCTATAGGTAGGCAGTTTTTAGGTAGGCTAAAGGGGACCATATAGGTAAGCAGCCAGGGTTTAAGTAGGTTATAGACCCCATTAAGGTAGGTAGACAGGATTTAGGGAGGTTATAGGGGCCATACAGGTAGTCAGGCAGGGTTTAGGGTACTGGGGCAAAAGGGGCCCACGAAATAGGCGGGCAGGGTTATGGGGGGAAATAAAAATAATCAGGGTAGGGTTTTTTTTTTTTTTTTTTTTTTTTTTTTTTTTTAAAGGGGGACATATAGTCAACGGGGTTAAAAGGGGGGCATATGATGTAAAAGGGTCTAGGGGCTGTAGAGGTTAATAGGCGGGCGGATTATAGGGGGCATATGGGCAGACAGTATTAAAAAATTAAGGGGTATAAGGCAGGCAGGGTTGTAGGGGGATATGGAGCATATAGGCGGCAGGTTATGGGGGGCAAATAGGCAGCACAAGTTTTCCCGGGGCCCCCGTGGCAGCTGCTATGTCTGTACTCTGGCAGTTCCGCCCCTGTTCATACACTTCAGATGAAAAACACTTGGTCTTGAAACTTATTTTTTCCCAGTTAATGTAAAGGGGTAATTTTAAAATAAGATACTGCTATTGTTTGGCCCTTTTTTCAATGTCTCACTGCAGCTGAAATTTAAAACTCCAGCAGATCTTCCCCACGGCGACCCCTTTTTCAAATCATTACCCCAATTTTTTTGACACCCCCAATGACACTTGACTGGTGCAGCCAGTCAGTGGCTGTAGGGTGACGTCCCATTATGGCATAGCGGGGGATAAAATGAAAGATGAGAGGTGAGCATACTTTTTTTTTTTTTTATTTAAACACGGCATTTGGAGGCGGGCCCCATAAACCATTACATTTTTGAGGCCATGTAACTTGCCCATTTGAAGATGTCCAAAATTGGAGACTAGTGATGAGCGATTGTGTCAAAATCGTTACAAACGAATCGGCAATTATCAGTGAAAATAAAATCTCCGATGAATTTAAAATCTAGGAAGAGGAACAACAGCTTCTTCTTACACCCAAACAATGAGGAGAAGTTGGAATTAATATCCACAACAGTAAAATGGATACTGCTAGATCTTTGGCAAGACAAATTTGGCAACAAAGTCAAAGAAAAAAAATTTACGACTTTTTTACTATCCCGTCCTGTACCCCCGCATGACCCCTTTAAAACCCCTGACCCCAAATTAAAAAGGCCAGAAGGGAGCATTAATTTGAACCACCCTTTTTTTTGAATGGACATTGACTATCCCTGTTCTGGACCGCAGCATGACCCTTAAACCCGTCTTTCCCCCGATTAAAAAGTGAGGAAAAAGGAGTCTTTGAAAACCCCCCTTTGTTGAAAAGGACATGACTATCCCCGTCCTGGACCGCAGTATGACCTTAAATTGCATACCCACAATACCAAGGCCCGAAAGGCAGTTTTTTTTAAACCACCATTTAGTTGAACTGGACATGACTATCCCGTCCCCCTTTCCACAGCATGACCCTCAAAACCCGCATGACCCCAGATTAAAAAAAAACCGATGAAAATAGTCTTTAAGCAGTTTTCAGTGAAATGGACATTTACAAAGCTTCCGTACCCACACATGAACCAAAAACCCCCACAGGTGCCCCTTTTGAAAACCTCGCAAAAATTTCGTAATAAGAAATAAAAAAAACAAAAAAAACCCCAGTTTTCCAAAACTGCTTGCTAGAGTACTTCCCTTAACTGGGGGGACATTGTTTCCCCCATGACATTTGAAAGTGAAGCAAACGAAAAAGATATCCCCAGAGGTCAACAAGGACTGTCTGAAAATCCTGCATTCTATGTCAAGTGGGATAAGGAAATTTCGATCAAGGCTGGTGAGGCCCGTAAACGTGGGTCACGGAGGTCACTGGGCCGGCTTTTAGTGGTGGGGGGAGAGCCAAGGCTGGGGTCCGTCATCTATTAAACGGCAAAAATGCCCTTTGACACAGAACGAAAAAAATCATGCGAAGCAGAGTGCGGGAAACGGGGAATGTGAGCTATTCCTTCCCCCCTTCCTCAGTACACAGTCAAGCCTGGGTAGCGCTTTAGAAATTTCTGCCCTACGAGAGCGCTTGCCCCCCCGTATGAGTGGAAAACCAATTGGCTTCACTTGGAACGCTGGTGGTTGACACTCCTGTTCCCCCCAGGTCCCTTTTTCTTTACTTTTTTTGTCTTTTTATTGTGGGAAAAAACAAAAGTTGTTAGAAACCACCTTTTTTTAATAGGACCTGTAGTAAGCAAAATTTCACACAACAGACCCCGAAAATTTAAAAATGACTTCTCGCCATGTTAAAAAATTTTGAGCGAGAAAAGCCATTTGAAGCCACATTTCTGTTCCCAAAGGACCTTGATTATATGTACTCACAGACCAGACCCCCAAAACCAAAAACAGGCTTAAAATTTTATGAAGAAGTGAGTAAATGGAATACAATTTTTTCATGAAACCATGTACAATTGGTGTCTTTTACAGTCTCCTAACAGAAAAACCAGCAAAATGCCCTTTTGGGCATCAGAATAAAAATTGCAATAAGAAATGATAATTTAAAAATTTTTTTTTTAAGAAGACCATTTCTTTTTGAAGACGAATGTGAAGTAGACCGGCAACTAATCGGTGACCACGGCAATTGGGGCCACAATATCATCAGAGATCCACGCATGATTCATCTTGACAAAAGTCAAACGATCCGCATTATCAGTGGAAAGCCGGATGCGTTTGTCTGTAATGACTCCTGCAGCTGTGCTGAAGGTCCGCTCAGATATGACACTGGCTGCTGGGCAGGACAACACCTCTATGGCGTGGCCAGCGAGCTTGGGCCATTCATCCATTTTGGATACCCAGAAGTCAATTGGGTCCGAAACATATCCAAAAACATCAGTGTTGAGACGCAGATAGTCGTGTACCATGATCTTAAGCCGGTCTCTGTGTGGTATGTGTGCCCTGCAATACATACATTGGTGAGGTGGTAAATAAGGTTTGCAAGAGGTCACCCATTAGGCTTCTGCCACAATCTTTGCTGCTGCTGCCGCTATGGCTACTTGTCACTCCACTGCTGTCACGTTATAGTCTATAACATATCTGTAACCCAATTTAAATACAAGTGCGCGATTTGCGCAAAACTGAGACGCAGGGACTGCAATAGAACGCTTTAAATGTTATATGAATTAGATAAGATGTTTTGCCAGGGCTCAGAACAGGCACCAGTTAAAATAAAATATTTGTAACGAAATGTGCATAGAAGGTGGCTATTTGCGACAAACTGAGACGCACGGATGGCAATATACAAGTATAGAAAAGTTATATGGATGACATAGGCGGTTTTACAACGCTTACATCATGAGCAAGTTACTTTAAAATATCTGTAACCCGATGTGCATACAAGTGAGGGATTTGTGCTAAACTGAAATGCAGTGACACTAATAGAACTACAAACGGAACAATTTTAACTCAGTTGTGAGGTCTGCTGGGCCAGAAAGTGTTGGGAAAACATTGCTATTTCAATGCGAGTTCAGAAGACAGGCTGAGGTGACAATATACACATTCCTTTGCAACCTCTCCCCTTAACCCCCCTCCCCCCCCCCTGTGGCTTCACACTGTGTTCTTTGCAAGCCTCTAACTAAGTAAGAAGTAAAATTCTCTAATCTAGCAATATGCTAAGCTTCACAGCTACAAGGATGGGTTTTCTGTATAAAGAAAGAATGTCTCCCTGAGCTGTAACAACAGCTATTGCGACAATCAGCGAGACGTGTTGCTCTGTACTGAGCGAGTGAAAGAATAAGACTGATCAGGAAAAGCAGTTGCATACATAAAACGAGGTCATGTGATTATTGCAGGCAATGAGATCCATACACTGCCCAGTCATGACGTCGTACATCCTCCTCATCCTCCCTACCCTCGGAGCTGATTGGCTGGCCGCCAAAATGACAGGAAACGCCAAAAAAGGTGCAAAAGTAAATGATTATCTATAAGATATTCACCTAAACTATTGTGTCATTGGAAAATTCTGATAACCCTAAAAACCGTGCCGATTTCAACTTTTGTCAATAATATCGCTCATCCCTAATTGAGCCATCATAGTGAATTGTGTTAGTATAATATAGTGGATATAAGTGTGCTGAGAGATCCCTCCAAAAGGTGTGCAGTCAGGCTCAGACTGCCCACAAGGGAACAGGGAACCCTGGTGGGTCCCTGAGCATGCAGACCTGGAGTTTCCTTTAAACTGTTTATACTTGCTTGGGAAATGCAGAAAGTCAGAGAGAGACAGAGGCAAAAAGTTAGAGTATGAAAAATATCTACGGAAGCTTTAGGGTGGGCCCCCAAAATAAAATTCCACTGATGTGCCCCCAAAATGAAATGCCACTAGTGGGCCCCAGGCAGCCTAGTATGACACTGTATGCAGTTGATTCTTCACTATAACAATTCAAAACCCGGAAATGTATTTAAATTTGGACAACCACGTTAAAAGAGCTGGGAATTCCTCTTTAAACCCTAAAATTGGTTGTTTCTGAAAAAGGTAAAAGAAATGTTGTCGTTTTGTAATTGTTTTTTTTTTAACTAGAGGTAAATTCATTCAACAGTCTAAAATGCTGAAGGTTGTTGAGATGCCATTTTTATGCTATGACAATAAAAACTATGGGCCTCATGTATAAAATCTGTCTAGGCCTAAGACTTTGTTTGTTGCGCCTAGCAACCAATCAGAGCTCCCCTTTCATTTCATATAGTGATCTGAGAAAATAAAAGGAGAGTCTTAGACCTAGACAGTTTTCATACATGTTTCCCTATGACTCCAACTAGAGATGGGCGAATTGATTCTAACGAAGTGGAATTCGTTTAGAATTTCAGGAAAACTTCGGTTCGGAATGAAGTCAAACTTTGGGGTACTTCAGATGAACGAAGTGTGCTTTTCATTGATAAATTGGCTGCGAGCACATGGCGTTACATGGGGCAAAGAACTCTGGAAGGAAGAAGGGCATATCCTGCATGACATGTGCAGAGATGAGCCAATCAGAGACCGGCGGGATTCTGTGACGTCACCGCACTATATAAGTCCGGGCGTGACGCTGGGAGCTCATACCGCTCTCACTGTACTGATTAGGGAAGGTGCTGCCGCAGCTGCTTATGTTAGCTGATACTAAAGAACTAATTTTTATACAGCAATTTTTGGGGGGGTGTCTCAGCTTGTCTCAGAGACTGCTTCTCTTAACGTTCTATTTTTTTTTTATTTTTTTTTCTGATTTTTTGGGTATTGGGATCTGAAGTCCAGTGCAGCTGCATATACATTTTAATGCTATCTGACTCAAAGCACCATTGATATCCAAGGGTGATCTAAGCCTATTCCTTTGTATTACTTTAAGAGAAACAGCGTTTTTACAATACAAATACACTTCATTTGGATTCTCAATTCTTTTGCGCAATTTACATCCAGGGAATTAATTAATGATTTGTTCTGCTGCTGTGGTGACTAAAAGAAACCTACTATTACACCGCCAAAAAAGCATTTTTCCGTAGCAAATTCACAGCGAAGGTTAATTACAAGTTTCCTCCTTGTTGTGTACGAAAAAACACGCCATTGTATCACGCTACAAAGCTGGTAGTTTGTTGGTTGTTCATTGTTATGCGCAATTACATCAGGGTTTTAATTAAGCGTTTCTGCTGCTGTGTGACTAAAAGAAACCTATTATATCACCGCCAAAAAGACATTATTCATGTACATAATCCACAAGCGAAGGTTAATTACAAGTTTTTCCATCTGGTTGTGTAGGCATAAAAAACACGCCATTGTAACACGCTACAAAGCTGGTATTTTGTGGTTTGCTCAAGTTGTTTGGCGCAATTTTACAATCCAGGGTTTATTAAGCGTGTTCTGCTGCTGTGGAGACTAAAAGAAACCTATTACTTTCAACCGCCAAAAAGAAATTTTTTCCCGTAGCATAAATTCACTAGCGAAGGTTAATTACAAGTTTCCCTCTGTTTTGTAGCATAAAAAACACGACATTGTAACACGCTACAAAGCCGTAGTTTTCGGATCTCAATATTTGTTACGCAATTTACATTCCAGGGTTAATTAAGCATTGTTCGCTGCTGTGGTGACTAAAGAAACCTATTATTTCACCGTCAAAAAAATAGCATTGTTTCCTGTTAGCATGTCCACAAGGTGAAGGTTAATTAACAAGTTTCCTCTTGTTGTGTAGCGTAAAAAACACGCCAATTGTAACACGCTACAAAGCTCGTAGTTTGTGGATGCTTCAATTGTTTGGCGCAATTTACATCCAGGGGTAAATTAAGCATTGTACTGCTGCAGTGGTGACTAAAAGAAAACCTATTTTCACCGGCCAATAAAGGACATTTTTCCTGTAGCATAATTCAGATGAAGGTTAATTAAAAGTTCCTCTTGTTTTGGTTTAGCGCCAAAAAAAACACGCCATTGTAACACGCTACAAAGCTCGTATTTTTCGGTTGCTCAATTCTTTTACGCAATTTTCATCCAGGGGTTAATTATGCATTGTTCTGCTGCTTGTGGGGACTAAAAGAAACCGTTATTTACCAGCCAAAAAAAACATTTTCCTGTACATAATTCACAAGCGACTAGATTACAAGTTTTTTCTCTTGTTGTGTAGCGTAAAAAACACCCATGTAACACGCTACAAGCTGGTAGTTTGTGGTCTTCTTCAATTGTTTGGCGCAATTACATCAAGGGGTCAATTAAGCCTGTTCTGCTACTGTGGTGATTAAAAGAAACCGTTATTTCACCGCCACAAAGACATTTTTTCCTGTAGCATAATCACAAGCGAAGGTTAATTACAAGTTTTCCTCTTGTTGGGTAGCGTAAAAAACACGCCATTGTAACACGCTAAAATGGTAGTTTGTGGTTGCTCAATTGTTTTGGCGCAATTTTACATCCAGGGGTTAATTAGCGTTGTTCCCTGCTGCTGTGGTGAACTAAATGAAACCTATTACTCACCGCCAAAAAAGACATTTTTTCTGTAGCAATAATTCACAAGCAAGTTTAATTACAATTTTCTCTTGTTGTGTGGCGGTAAAAACACGCCAATGTAACACGCTACAAAGCGTAGTTTGGTGGTTGCCCAATTTGTTTGGGGCAATTTACATCCGCGTTAATTATGCTTTGTTCTTGTGCTGTGGTGACTAAAGGAAACGTATTATTTCCACCCCAAAAATGACATTTTTTCCTGTAGCATAATTCACAAGCGAAGGTTAATTACAAGTATCCCTCTTGTTTGTGTACGAAAATACACGCCATTGTAACACGCTACAAAGCTCATAGTTTTTGGTTGCTCAATCTTTTGCGCAATTCACCAGGGTTAATTAAGCGTTGTTTTGCTGCTGTGGTGACAAAAATAAACCGCTTTTTCACCGCCAAAAAATACTATTTGCGTAGATAATTCACAAGCAAAGGGTTAATTACAAGTTTTGCTTTTGTTGTTTTAGCGTAAAAAATCCCTTTATTGTAACAGCGGGAAAAGCTCGTAGTTTTTGGTTCTTAATTGTTTTGCGCAATTTCGCAGGGGTTAATTAAGCGTTGTTCTGCTGCTGTGGGACTAAAAGAAAACATTTATTCACCCCAAAAAAAAACATTTTTCCTGTACATATTTTAAAAGGGAAAGGGTTTTTAATTACAAGTTTCCTTTTGTTGTGTAGCGAAAAAAACAGCCATTGTGCACGTACAAAGCGTAGTTTTGGTTGCTCAATTCTTTTGCCAATTTACCCCGGGGTTTAAATTTAAAGCGTTGTTCGTGCTGTGGTGACTAAAAGAAAATGTTTATTTCACCCCCAAAAAATAAATTTTTCCTGTGCTAGTTTCACAGCGAAGGTTAATTAAAAATTTTCCTCTTGTTGTTGTAGCAAAAAAAACACCCATTTTAACACGCAAAAAGCTCGTATTTTTTTGGGCCCAATTTTTTTTGCGCAATTTACATCCAGGGTTAAATTTAAACCGTTGTTTGCTGCTTTTGGTGATAAAATTCTTGGCATTTTTTTCTATTTTCTCAATGTGTGGAGGAAAGGTCTCTGTCTTTGTTCTTGTCCGTGCTCCATTCCATGTCCTCTGAATAACCCACATCGGTAAGTTTTCCTTTCCTCCCTTTTACAATTCAGAGGAATTTTTTTACCAGCTATTTTGTACATGCAATTTTTTTGGGAGTTTTAATTCTTGAAAAACTTTTTAAAAAAAGGATGGAATCCCACCAGGGCTGTGTTTTTCTTTTTTTTAAAATTTTATTAAATGGGTTTTCTCTAGGGGGATTGATAGTTTGTTTAAAATTTTTTGAAAAACAAGTATTTTGCAAAATTTTTGGGCTTTAACAGTTCCTACCTTTCCTGGTTTCGACGAAACCCTCCCCTTGAGCCACTCTTGACAATTTGTGAAGAACAAATGTTGTTAGAAACAACATTTTTTTATAATAGGACCCGAGGGATAGCTATTTTCAAAGCAAAATGCCCCCAAAAAAATTTAAAGCATGACCCTTGACCATTTGGACAAATTTAAAAAACAAATGTCGTTAAAACAAATTTTTTTTAAAAGGGCCTTTGTATAGCTGCATTTCAAAGAAAATGCCCCAAAAATTCAAAGCAACCCCTTTGGGCCCCTTTGGCAATTGTGAAAAACAAAGTCTGTTAGAACAAATTTTTTTTTATAATGGACCCGTATATTTCTGCATTTCAAAGCAGCATGACCCAAAAAAATTTTAAAAAGTTTCAGCCAGGGTTAAAAAAGGGGGGAGAAAATGCCCCTTAGAAACCACATTTTGTTCCAAAGGTCCTGTTTTGCTGTTCCACAGTACTGACCCAAAAAATTATAAATGTGACTTTTTTAGCCACTATTAAAAAATGTGAGGGAGAAATGCCCCCTTAAAAACCACATTTCTGTTCCAAAGGACCATATTATTTCTGTTCTCACAGCTACTGACCCCAAAAAAATTTTAAATATGACTTCTCAGCCATATTAAAAATTTTGGGGAGAATACCACTTGGCACGCTGTTCGTTATGAGTTCACATGGGGCCCCGACCCAGCGATGAGAAGGTAGGAAGAGTTTTTGGGGTCTCTTTTTAAAAGACGGCAAAACACGCTATTCTCAAATCCTCAAAAAAAAACAAAATTGCTGGATTCAAATAAACTGCAAAATAGATTATAACAAAACTGGCCTGGCCCCAGTGAAAAAAACGTATCTGAAAGTATTTGGGGTAATACAAGGTATTTTTGGCACCTTTCAATTTTACCTGTGTGCTACAAAATTGCAGTACACATTTTTAAAGGGAAGGTGCCTCAATGAACAAAACTATAGTGCGCCAAAGTAAAAAAAAAAAACTTCTGTAAAGTATTGGGGTAATTAAAAGGGAATTTTTTGGACCTTTCAATTTCCCCGTGGTGACTACAAAATTGTGATTCACATTTAAGGCAAGGTGCCTCAATGAAAAAGCGTTGCGCCCAAAATCAAAAAAACGGATCTGAAAATTTTTCGGATAAAAACAAGGGATTTTTTTGGGGACCTTTTAAATTTACCTTGGTGACTACAAAAAAATTCGCATTCACATTTAATGCAAGGGGCCTCAAGAACAAAGCGTATGCGGCAAAGTGAAAAAACACGTATCTGTAAGTATTGGATAATAAAAGGTATTTTTTGGCCTATCAATTCACCTGTGGGAACTACACAAATTTTGTTCAAAATTTAAATGCAAAGGGTTTCTCTATCAACAAAATTGGACTGGGCAAGTGCAAAAAACACATATCGTATCTTTCCCAAATTTACCTTGGTGATACAAAAACGCTGCATTCAATTTAAGTGCGGTGCCCCAAAGAACAAAACTGTAGTGCGCCAAAATAAAAAAAAAAGTATCTGAAATTATTTGGTAATAAAAGGGATTTTTTGGGATATCAATTACCCGTGGTAAACGCAATTGCTGGATTAAAATTTTAACTGCAAGTGGCTCTACCAAATCTGGACGGGGAAAATGCAAAAAAAAAATGTATCTTAATGTATTCGGA
>JAODAL010046009.1:0-31371 GCA_025379985.1 Phyllomedusa bahiana | reverse complement strand
CATAAATGATAGCATATCACCAATATATGCAATTACTTTATGATCAGTAGTGGCCCAAGCTCCAGGACCCCAGCTGACCCTGGAAATAAAGGGGACATAGCACTAACTTGGAGCTTCAGCCCTTTCACTGTTATTCCAGCACAACAGAACTCCCATCAAACCTGACCATGCAATGATGCGGGCCTGCACAGAGGGTGACCAGAGCACTACTGTGCAGCCAAAAACTGTGAAAAGTCTATTAGACTGTAATAACCCTTTTATGATTTCATATTTTGCTCATCAGGTTCTCAGACTGTGTTTTGCAATTTATATCGTGCTTTGCGAAAGTATTCGGCTTTTCAATCTTTTGCCACATTTCAGGCTTCAAACATAAAGAAATAACATTTTAATTTTTTTTGTGAAGAATCAGCAACAAGTGGGACACAATTGTGAAGTGGAAAGAAATTTATTGGTTATTTTAAACTTTTGTAACAAATAAAAAACTGAAAAGTAGGGTGTGCAATATTATTCATCCTCTTTACTTTCAGTGCAGCAAACTCACTCCAGAAGTACAATGATGATCTCTGAATGGTCAAATGTTGTCCTAAATGACTGATGATGATAAATATATCCATCTGTGTGTAATCAAGTCTCCGAATAAATGCACCTGCTCTGTGATAGTCTCAGAGTTCTGTTTAAAGCGCAAAGAGCATCATGAAGACCAAGGAACACACCAGGCAGGTCCGTGATACTGTTGGGGGAGAAGTTTAAAGCTGGATTTGGATGCAAAAAGATGTTCCAAACTTAAAACCATCCAAGGAGCACTGTGCAAGCGATCATATTGAAATGGAAGGAGTATTAGACCACTGCAAATCTACCAAGACCCAGCTGTCCCTTTAAACTTTCATCTCAAACAAGGAGAAGACTGATCAGAGATGCAGGAAAGAGGCCCATGAGCACTCTGGATGAACTGCAGAGATCTACAGCTGAGGTGGGAGAGTCTGTCCATAGGACAACAATCCGTCATACACTGCACAAATCTGGCCTTTATGGAAGAGTGGCAAGAAGAAAGCCATTTCTCAAAGATATCCATAAAAAGGCTCGTTTAAAGTTTGCCAAAAGCCACCTGGTAGACACCAAACATGTGGAAGAAGGTGCTCTGCTCAGATGAAACCATAATCCAACTTTTTGGCCACAATGCAAAACGATATGTTTGGCGTAAAAAGCAACAGCTCATCACCCTGAACACCTCATCCCCACTGTCACACATGGTGGTGGCAGCATCATGGTTTGGGACCTGCTTTTCTTCAGCAGGGACAGGGAAGATGGTTAAAATTGATGGAAGATGGATGGAGCCAAATACAGGACCATTCTGGAAGAAAACCTGTTGAGTCTGCAAAGACCTGAGACTGGGACAGAGATTTATCTTCCAACAAGACAATGATCCCAAACATAAAGCAAAATCTACAATGGAATGGTAAAAAAAAAGTGGTGCACATTTTATGTGTATAACCACAGCCTTCGTAGAGTACAGTTTTTTTTTAATACAATTTTCACCATAAACCTAAAATCAGTGGTTTGTTAATGATAATGTGTTTAACTTGCAGTTAAATAGGCATTTTTGCAGTTGCCATTTTTATAAACGTAACAACAGTGTCCAACATAGTCTCTCTAATTAATTCTTCTATATGTTTGTAACCTGTATAACACCATTTATGCAAGAAATTAGAGCCATTTGTCCCATACACATCAGTTTGTATAAATGGAGTTAAAAACACATGATGAACTGCAGAGGTCTACAGCTGAGGTGGGAGATTTATCTTCCAACAAGACAATGATCCAAAACATAAAGCAAAATCTACAATGGAAGGTTCACAAATAAACGTATCCAGGTGTTAGAATGGCCAAGTCACAGTCCAGACCTGAATCCAATCGAGAATCTGTGGAAAGAGCTGAAAACTGCTGTTCACAAACGCCTCTCCATCCAACCTCACTGACTCCGTGTTCACAACGCTCTCCATCCAACCTCACTGAGCTCAGTGTTCACAAGCTCCATCAACCTCACTGAGGTCGAGCTGTTTTCCATGGAAGAATGGGCAAGAATTTCAGTCTCTCGATGTGCAAAACTGATAGACATACCCCAAGCGACATGCAGCTGTAATCGCAGCAAAAGGTGGAGCTACAAAGTATTTACTCAAGGGGCCGAATAATTTGCACACCCCACTTTTAATTTTTTTATTTTTTACAAAAGTTTAAAATATCCAATAAATTTCGTTCCACTTCACAATTGTGTCCCACTTGTTGTTGATTCTTCACAAAAAAATTAAAATTTGATATCTTTATGTTTGAAGCCTGAAATGTGGCAAAAGGTTGAAAAGTTCAACCTGTATATTCATAAGTGGTGGATTTGTTGCAGAGATTTCAACCAATGAATACACCATTCACTGGTTACTCTAGAAAAAAACACTGCCATTGTAACAGATTACCTTTGATAAATTCATAAATTACACTGTGGAACAAAAAAAAAATTTTGGGGTGCCTAGAAATTTTTACCTTATTCTGGGTATTTTAGTGCAGCTGAGTCTGAAAGTCCCATCCACTTTGTTCTAACAGTTCCAGCTTATTAGATGTTGATTACATGATTCTGCATTGTTCTTGTGATTAATTTACTTGGTAAGGTGGCAAGGCCGGATCTCCAAAACTAGAGCTGAAAATTTTCAGAAGAATCAGTGCCCCAAACATACTCAAAAACGGTTCCAACTTTTAAGGCACCAAAATGAGTATTCCCCAACATGGCCATATTTGCCACTAGGCGTGCTTTCTTCAGCACTCCTCTTTTCACCCTCCCACTTTTGCATTATGTTTCAATAAGTAGCGATGCAGAGAAAATGGCAGCAGCGAGGACACACATAGGAGGGATGGCATAGTAGTACATAATAGCATGCTATTGTGCAATCATCCATCCGTGGCCTCCAACACTGATGCCTTCCCTGCAACAGTACAGTCAGTGCTACTGTGCAAGTACCAGGCCAGGCCACTCTTATTCTTTACTGGTTGAGTGGCTCAGTCTGCCCCACCCTTGCACCCTACCTGTTGCTATACACCTTTGTTACATGTGCTGCAGAGTATCGCTGGTCTTATCATTCAAGTTGCCTGCAACATCCATGGGTAAATGAGGTCCCTATGCAGAGGTAAATGCTGGCTCTGCCTTCTCCTGCTTTATACAGTTGAAACCAGAAGTTTACATACACTATATAAAAAGACACATTTGCATGTTTTTCTCACTATCTGACATGAAATCAGAATAAACCTTACCCGTTTTAGGTCAATTAGGATTATCAACATTATTTATATTTGCCAAATGGCAGAATAATGAAAGAATTTTTTAAGGCATTTTTATTACTTTCTGCAAAGTCAAAAGTTTACATACATTTCATTAGTATTTGGTAGTGTTGCCCTTAAACTGTATGACTTGGGTCACATTTTGGATATCCTTCCCCAAGCTTCTCTCAATAGTTGTATGAATTTTGTAGGTTGCCTTGCCCGAACCTGCCTTTTCAGCTTTGCCCATACATTTTCAATAGGATTAAGATCAGGGCTTTGTTATGGCCACTCCAAAACATTGACTTGGTTATCCTTAAGCCACTTTGTAACCAGTTTGGCAGTATGCTTCGGGTCATTATCCATTTAGAAGACCCATTTCTGCCCAAGCTTTAACTTCCTGGCTGATGTCTTGAGATGCTGGTTCAGTATTTAAACATAATCTTCTTTCCTCATGATGCCATCTATTTTGTGAAGTGCACTAGTCCCTCCTACAGCAAAACAAACCCACAACATCATGCTGCCACCCCCATGTTTCACAGTTGAGTCTCTGCTTAGGTATTTCATCTTACCTTCTTCTGCCAAAATACCGTGCTATTAAAGTAAAAAGCTGGGTGTTTACACCACACTCAGCTCTGTCCCCAAGCTGACACATCTCAATGCGTTTTGTATGTGTCTCTGCGCATGCGCCGCCGTTGCTCTGGACGCATCTCAGTCCTAGCATTGTTTCATGGACGCACCGCCCGTGACGTCATTTAGGCACCACAATGCGCGCTTCTTAAGGTAACAGACCGCGCTCTCTCGGCGTCTCACTAAATCCAGCCACTGCTGGGACACCCGTACAGGGTGTGGGACGCGTCGCTTCTGAGCACTCTCAGATTGGTAAGTTAGTTGCCTCTGGCTTTCCATTTAGGATGTTTTGTTTTGTTTGAATACTGTTGTTTTCCCTTACACTGGGCTTTCATCTTTGTGTTTAGATGCCTGTACCCCGCCTCTTATCCATGCTGTTTGCTTTAATGAGCATGCATACACTATTGATTCATCTGGGTAACTGTGAGTATATACATCCAGATGTATGAGGCATTTTCCTGTCATTTGGGGCTGAATGATACATGATACACCATAGCCTCTCTATCCCTATTGGTTTCCGTTATCTTCATCATCCCCTGATGCGATTTTGGAGAATCGAAACATGTTGGGAAGGTACCTATAGGTTTTTGATAGGGTTAGTGTTTGCAGGGTCAGGCTCCTGCCAGGACCGCCCTTATTGGGGCGATTTTCCTGTTTTGGTTGTTAGGCTAGGGCTCTATAGTTCCTGCATTTGAGGGCCTTGATAGGGATAAAGTAATTTCATGTCCCATGTTTCCCATTGGTGAGCATTTACTCCTCTGGATGTGTTGAGATTCAATTAGAGGGCGTTATTGTTGTTCATTTTATATCTACTTATTAAAAGTTAAGTTTTATAGCCTTTTTTTCCTCCAGATGGTCTTTATATTTAATTGGCTTTGAGGTAATTAATAGTATTGATTGATTCACATTCCCTGTGATATTCCTAGTTTTTTCTGTTCTTAGGCTTCCAAGCTTCTACCTTTTTCCTCTAAATGTAATGATGGTCATTATGGCCAAACAGTTCAATTTTAGTTTCGTCAGACCACAGGACATGTCTCCCTTTGTTCCTGTGTGCATTTGCAAACATTAATCTGGCTTTGATATGTTTCTTTTGGAGTAATGGCTTCTTCTGGCAGAGTGGCATTTCAGCCCATGTTGAGACAGTACTCATTTCACTGTGGATAATGACAGAATCTTACCAGCTTCCGCCAGCATCTTCACAAGGTCTTTTGCTTTTGTTCTTGGGTTGATATGCACATGCCGAACCAAAGCATGTTCATTACTGAGACACAGAACCCATCTCCTTCCTGAGCGGTATGATGGCTAGACATTCCCATCTTGCTTGTACTTGCGTATAATTGTTTGTACAGATGAACAAGGCACCTTCAGGTATCTGGAAATTGCAGCCAAGGATGAACCAGACTTGTACAAGTCCACAATTCTCTTCCTGATATCTTGTCTGATTTCTTTAGACTTTCCCATGATGTTACAAACAGAAGCAGTGTGTTTGTGGTGTGAATTAAAATACATCCACAGGTGTGTCTCTAATTAACTCAGATGTTGCCAACAAATAATCAGAAGTTTCCAAAGACATTACATCATCTTATGGGCTGTGTCAAACTGATTAAAGGCATAGTAATCCTGGGGACTGGGGGTGTGTGTGTCCGTGTATGTATATACCGTAGATAGGTGTGTGTATGTATATATACCTATATTTATACACATAGGAGGACATGAATGAAAACTGTCTAGGTCTTAGACTTTGTTGCCCATAGCAACCAATCAGAGCTTCGCTTTCATTTCATATAGTGCTCTGAAAACATGAATTGGGAGCTCTGATTGGTTGCTATGGGCAACAAGGACCGTTTTAGATCTAGACAGTTCTCATGCAAGTGGCCCATACTGTGAGTGTATGTAGGTGTGTGTAGTGTGATGTTTGTATGTCTGTAGTATCTACTTGAATTATCAATATTCATTGGTATTCTTGGGCTAGGTTCACACAGCTTATTTGCGGGGCATAATTACCCCCGCAATTACGGCGTGTGGACGGGGGCGGGGCGGGAGCGGGGGGGGGGGGGCGGAACTTCGCCGGCCCATTGACTTGCATTACCAGCAGCGTGTATATGCCGCTGGTAATTCACATGTCACTTATCTCCCCCCTCGTCGGATTCGCCGAGCAGGTAGAGGAGACGTAATCCATAGTTCTCTATGAGAACTGTGGATTACCGGAATGACTGGGACGTATTCCAGCCGTAATTTGCGCACTACGACGCGTAATTACGGACTGAAATATGTCCCATTTTAAGCCGTGTGAACATGGCCTTAAACTAAATATGATGATGTTCCCGCAAAAAAGCGGTCAAATATATTGTTATACAATCAGAGAATTGCAGTGCAATATTATCAGTATGTGTCCAGTGTGTGAACAGCATATGTGGTATGTGTCCAGTTTGTGAGTGACGTATGTGTCTATGGTGTGAGTGTCAGATTTGGTATGTGTCCAGTGTGTGATAGGCATATGTGGTATGTGTCCAATGTGTGAGTGGTATATGCGGTTTGGTCCATTGTGTGAGTGGCGTATATGGTATGTGTCCAGTATTTGTGTGTGGAGTATGCAGTATGTGTCCAGTGTATGTGTGGCGTATGCGGTATGTGTCCAGTGTGTCCCCTTAATCATGCCTGGAAACTGCAGAAGCAGGCCAGTACAACAATGCAGTCCAGTTTTCCTAAGGTCTTCAGCTGGTGAGTCCTGCACATTGTGTGTTGTGGGACCAAAAGTATTAGCATAACTAGTATAGTTACACTAGTTAAATTATGACTAACATATAGGATTTTATTATATTTTTTATCTGTTTTAATATAGTAGTATGTAAGTGAGTCTTTAACCCTGATAAACATTATTGAATTGCATTTTGTTCCAATTTTGTCATACAGCTATATTAACTGAAAAATAAAAAAAAAGGTTATCACTCTTGGAAGGCAGGATGAAAAATCTGAAAATGAAAGACCAAAAATAAGGCTGGACTTTAACACCTTAAGCCCCAAGCCTGAAAAGTACCTGACCAGCACTGTTTTTAGTTTTTTAGTTTTTGCCTCCTTACGTTTCAACAGTCGGAACTTTTTTTATTTTTTCAATGACACAATTGTATGAGGCCTTGGTTTATGTGCGAGAAGTTCTACTTTTTGGGGACATAGTTTGAGTGTACACATTAAATACTGCAGATTTTTTTTTTATTACGCCATTCACATTTCACACTAAATTATCTGGTAGATTAATCCTACAGATTATTATGGTCATGTGGATACTTAATACTTAAGTGTAAGTTTTATTTTTTTCTGTGTTTTTTTATTAAATATTTATTTTATTTTATTTTTTTTCTACACTTTTTTATGTTTTTTACTTTTTTTTTTTTATAATCCCATGAAGGGATAACTATTTTACCATTATTTTTATACTTAGTAATGTATTAGCATATTCATATATGCTAATACACTACAACCTGTGTCAGTTATACAGTAGTCAGGGAGGCACACAGTGTGCCCTGATAACTGGCTTGTTACACAGACAGCCTTGGGGCTACTCTAGTTCCCCAGGGCTGAATGTACAGGTATTCCCCTGTTCCATCAGGTCTCCAGGACTTCTGATCACCCGACGGAGCAGGGGACCACTGCTTACTGGCACTTGCAGAGACTGCTCTAGGAACAGGGCTGTTAGGCTATGTTCACACGGCTTATTTCAGAACATATTTACATCGGATTGCCGATTGTAAATCCGTTCCGAAATCAGTTGAAAATCAGTTGCTAATAAGTGCCACTAAGTGTGGCACGTATTTGTAACTGATTTCCCGACGGATTCACCATCTCCAATCATTGTAGGTGGTGAATCCGTCCGTAAATAATTGACATGCACATTGTTTTTCCGTCCGGATTGCCGTCGTCAATCCGCGGCGGCAATCCGGCACGGAAATACGTGTCGTGTGAACGACGAGCCGTATTTTCTATTGAAATCAATAGAAAATAGACTGTTACTTATTTCTGACTGATTTGCCGACGGATTGACGATCGTCAATCCGTCGGCAAATATGCGGCGAAATAAGCCGTGTGAACGAGGCCTTAAGTACAGCTCTGTTCTTAGCACAGCTGTGGTGCTGGGAACCGCAAAACTCTTTGTTTCTGCAGAGCAGGACTCTAACTGCCTACCTAACAACAAGATATGATATACAGAGACACATAATAACACGTTTCAGGTCTCAGTATAGACCCTTAGTCATAACATGGGTCCAGACTGAGACGTAAGGCCCTATCTTCCTAATAAAATGGTTAAAAAGGGTTGTTGTCAGTGCTTACTTAAATAAAGTGTATATTTGTGTTGTTTATGTGCATTTTTTACTTTTTTTTTTCCAGTGTTAGTAATGGAGGTGTTTGACAGACATCTCTCCATTAATGGCACTGAGATTTGGTGTCAGTCAGCAGTAATTTTAGTCACCACAAAGCTAACTCTAACCCATACATGCCAACTCTCCCGTTTTTGGCGGGGGGTCCCGCTATTTGGGGTCCCCCACCCTCCCGGGGGAGTTGGCATTCCTCCCACCGCCAGCAGGCGGCGGGGGTCCTTTAAATGACCGCGGCGCCGGAGTAGCGCTAGTGCGCTACTCTGCCGCCGCCGGTCCGTTTCCACAGGCGTGTGAAGCGGGCGCTGCGCCCGCTTCACCCGCCCGGAACCTCGCTGAGCAGGGAGGAGGCAGAAGGGATCGCTCCTCCTCCCCCCTGTATGTCGGCGCCGCTGTGCGCCGTACATACAGGTCAGCGTCACAGGGGAATGACGCGCGGCTTGCACTCACTTCCCCTGTGACACTGCTGAGGAGATGTCCAGGGGGCGCGCCGCTCTGCAAGAGCCTGGTCAGGTAAGTGGATTTTATTATATTATTTTTTATTAGTTTTAGGGGGGCACTGTCTGGCTACAATGGGGGGTCTACCTGGCTACAATGGGGGCAACACTGGCAACAGAGGGGGCACTACCTGGCTACTAAAGGTGGTACTACCTGGCTACAATGGGGGGTCTACCTGGCAAACGATGGGGGCACAACCTGGCTAACGATGGGGGGCAACAACCTGGCAACAGAGGGGGCACTACCTGGCTAAAAGGGGGGGCACTACCTGGCAACAATGGGGGCACTACCTGGATACTAATGGGGGCACTACCTGGCTACTAATGGGGGTACTACCTGGCTACAATGGGGGCACTACCTGGCTACAATGGGGGGTCTACCTGGCAACAGAGGGGGAACTACCTGGCTAACAATGGGGGGCACTACCTGGCAACAGAGGGGGCACTACCTGGCTAACAATGGGGGCACTACCTGGCTAACAATGGGGGGCACTACCTGGCTACAATGGGGGGAACTACCTGGCTACAATGGGGGGCACTACCTGGCTACAATGGGGGGCACTACCTGGCTACAATGGAGGCACTACCTGGCTACAAGGGGGTACTACCTGGCTACAATGGGGGCACTACCTGTCTACAATGGGGGGTCTACCTGGCAACAGAGGGGGCACTACCTGGCTAACAATGGGGGCACTACCTGGCTAACAATGGAGGCACTACCTGGCTAACGATGGGGGCACTACCTGGCTAACAATGGGGGCACTACCTGGCTAACGATGGGGGCACTACCTGGCTACAGATGGGACACTACCTGGCAAACAATGGGGGCATCTACCTGGCAACAGAGGGGGCACTACCTGGAAAGCAATGGGGGCATCTACCTGGCAACAGAGGGGGCACTACCTGGAAAGCAATGGGGGCATCTACCTGGCCAACAGAGGGGGCACTACCTGGCAAACAATGGGGGCATCTACCTGGCAAACAATGGGGGCATCTACCTGGCAAACAATGGGGGCACTACCTGGCAAACAATGGGGGCATCTACCTGGCTAACAAAGGGGGGCATCTACCTGGCTACAAATTTGGCTCTACCTGGCTACAGAGAGGGCATCTATTTGGCTACAAGGGGGCATCTACCTGCCTGTAAGGGGCACTACCTGGTTATGGAGGGCTACTACCTGGCTATAAGGGCATCTACCTGGCTTTCTTCCAAAGCCATTATGCAGTTAAGTGGAGTAGGTGTGGCTTTTTCAAGGGGCGTGACATACCGTCAAGATGTGCGTGTCCATGCAAATTTTCGCCCACTAGTATCTCCTGCTTTTTCATTTTCAAAAGTTGGCAACTATGCTCTAACCCCTTCTCACTATTACCCCAGTAACTAACTTGTCAGGGGTACTTGGAAGAACTGGGTTACCATCAGAAGCAGACCCTCTAATGTTATGGTATGATATTGAGTTATTGAAAGTTAGCATTTTTAGGATGGAAAGTAACCCATATCCATGGATGTCCCCATACTGATAGTATTAGCCTGCTGCTGTCATTTTTACCTTGGCAGGGTACTAAAAAAAGGAGGGGGCCCCAGAAATGTAATATTTGCTGATGATTAAAAGCTAAGGCAATCAACAAAGAGAAGGATAATAGAATATTACAGAGGGATTTGGGAAAGCTGGAAGAGAAATGGGAAATTAAGGGCCACATATATGAAAACTGTCTAGGTCTAAAATTCATTTGTTGCCCATAGCAACCAATCAGAGCGCATCTTTCATTTCATATAGTGCTCTGGAAAAATTAAAGGGGCGCACTGATTGGTTACTATGGTTAATAAAGTGAATTTTAGACCTAGACAGTTTTCATACATGTGGCCCTAAGTTTGATGCCAATAAATGTAAGATCATGCACATAGACTGCAAAAACAACACGTGCAATTATGTAATAACATAATACAGTGTGTGCAGAATCATTAGGCAAGTTGTATTTGAGAGGATTCTTTTTATTACTGAACAACAACTATGTTCTCAATCAACCCAAAAGACTCATAAATATTAAAGCTTAATATTTTTGGAAGTTGGAGTGTGTTTTTTTTTTTTTAGATTTGGCTACCTTAGGAGGATATCTGTTTGTGCAGGTAACTATTACTATGCAGAATTATTAGGCAACTTAATGAAAACCAAATATATACCCATCTCACTTGTTTATTTTCACCAGGTAAACCAATATAACAACAGACAATTTAGAAATAAACATTTCTGACATTCAAAAACAAAACCAAAAACAAATCAGTGACCAATATAGCCACCTTTCTTTACGATGACCCTCAAAAGCCTTCCATCCATAGATTCTGTCAATTGCTCATACATGCCAACTCTCCCGCTTTTGGCGGTGAGGGCCCCGCTAATGGGGGTCCCCCCCCCCTCCGCCACCCCGGCAGAGTTGGCGAACCTCCCGCCGCCAGCAGGCAGCGGGGGTTCTTTAAATAACCGCGGCGCCAGAGTAGCGCTGGTGCGCTACTCTGGCGCTGCCGGGCCGCTCCTACAGGCGGGTGAAGCGGCCACACGGCCGCTCAACTGCCCGGCGAGTTTCACTGACTTGTGTGGCCGCAGCCGCAGAGTCAGTCAACAGCTGCCGTACAGGGAGGAGGCAGGAGGGATCGTTCCCCTCCTCCCTTCTCCCCCTGTATGCACAGCCCCGGTGTGCGCTGTACATACAGATCAGCGTCGCAGGGTGTGTGACGTGTGGCTGCACTCACTCCCCCTGCGACGCTGAGTCGGTCAGCCGGGAGATGTCCGGAGCTGGCCTTGCTGCAGAGAGCCTGGTGAGGTAAGTGGTTTTTATTATTTTATTTTTATTAGCTATAGGGGGGCACTACCTGGCTACAAAGGGGGCATCTACCTGGCTACAAAGGGGGCATCTACCTGACTACAAAGGGGGCTCTACCTGGCTACAAAGGGGGCATCTACCTGACTACAAAGGGGGCATCTACCTGACTACAAAGGGGGCATCTACCTGACTACAGAGGGGGCTCTACCTGGCTACAAAGGGTGCTCTACCTGGCTAAAAGGGGGCCTCTACCTGGCTATAAGAGGGCTCTACCTGGCTACAATGGGGGCTCTACCTGGCTATAACAGGGCTCTACCTGGCTACAAAGGGGGCACTACCTGGCTACAAAGGGGGCTCTACCTGGCTACAATGTGGGCTCTACCTGGCTACAGAGGGGGCTTCTACCTGGCTGCAAGGGGGCATCTACTTGGCTACAAGGGGGCGACAAGGGGCATCTACCTGCCTGTAAGGGGCACTACCTGGTTATGGGGGGCTACTACCTGGCTATAAGGGCACTACCTGGCTAGAGGGGGCATCTAAAAGGCTTTCTTCCAAAGCCGTTTTGCAGTTAGGTGGAGCGGGTGTGGCTTTTTTGAAGGGCATGGCACACCAACAAGATGGGCGTTTCCATGCAAATTTTTTGCCGTGGATACTGACTTCTTCCTGTACCACTGCTTGAAGAAGGTGTCTTCCAGAAACTGGCAGTAGGTCTGGGAGTTGAGCTTCACTCCATCCTCAACCTGAAAAGGTCCCACAAGTTCATCTTTGATGATACCAGCCCATACCAGTACCCCACCTCCACCTTCCTTGCTGGTGTCTGAGTCGCAGTGGAGCTCTCTGCCCTTTACTGATCCAGCCTCGAGCCCATCCATCTGGCCCATCAAGAGTCACTCTCATTTCATCAGTCAATAAAACCTTAGAAAAATCAGTCTTAAGATATTTCTTGGCCCAGTCTTGACATTTTATCTTATGTTTCTTGTTCAAAGGTGGTCGTTTTTCAGCCTTCCTTTCCTTGCCCATGTCCCTGAGTTTCGCACACCTCGTGCTTTTTGATACTCCATTAACGTTGCAGCTCTGAAATATGTCTAAACTAGTGGCTAATGGCATCTTGGCAGCTTCACGCTTGATTTTCCTCAATTCATGGGCAGTTATTTTGCGCCTTTTTTTTTCAACACGCTTCATGCGACCCTGTTGGCTATTTGCCATGAAACGCTTGATTGTTCGGTGATCACGCTTCAAATGTTTGGCAATTTCAAGACTGCTGCATTCCTCTGCAAGACATCTCACAATTCTTGACTTTTCAGAGTCCGTCAAATCTTTCTTCTGACCCATTTTGCCAAAGGAAAGGAAGTTGCCTAATAATTAAGAACACCTTTTATAGGGTATTGATGTCATTAGACCACACCACTCCTCATTACAGAGATGCACATCACCTGATTTACTTAATTGGTAGTTGGCTTTCAAGCCTATACAGCTTGGAGTAGGATAACATGTATAAAAAGAATGATGTGATCAAAATACTCTTTTGCCTAATAATTCTGCACACAGTGTACTGGGTAAAACTACTGTCAATAAAAACTTGGAGATATTGGTAAACAATAGTCTTAAATTTAGCAACCAATGCCAGGCAGCTGCTGCCAAGGCAAATAAACTCATGGGTTGCATTAAAAGAGGCATAAATGCTCAAGATAGGAACATAAGGCGACATGTATAAATGAGACTGCACCAGTATTCTGGCGTACCAAAAAGCTGTCGTAGCCCCGTTCTATAGATGTGTGAACAGTCGCACTCCAAACTTTGTAATGCACCAGGGCGTAATGTGAGGGCGTTCTGGGAGCGTGTCGCACCACATTCGTAGGATTAGACACATTTATGAATGTGGGATGCCAAAGGTAGGCGCATAACTGCTTGAACAGCCAGACCAAGTTAAAAGTGGTCTGCCTGAGGCCAAAGTTGTTGCAATCACTAATAATAATAATAATATAATTTATGGTAGATGCTGTTATTATCAATTTTATAAATATAATTTTATATTAATTTTATATTATTTAATTGCCAATAAATGTTATATTATTTAGACATTGATATTATATAATTTTATATTGTTGAGAAATTATTTTCTTTAATATAGTTTGATAATTAATATAAGTAAGCATGGCCCTAGCTGTCAGGAATTCTGTAGAGTATTTTATACTTTTTTACTACACAGCACAGATTACACCTATGATGCACCAAATGTATGAACTGCAGAAGAACAGGTTCATACATACTGGCGCGTTCTACATTGCTTTAAAGCTATTTAGAACTGAACTGTCTGTGCCAAATTCCATACATGTCGTCCATAGTTTTGCATCTATACAAATCACATATGGAATATTGCGTATAGTTTTAGTTTATCAGTATTTTAGCCGATATATTTTGTATAAATACTTAAAACTAACGTATTTTTTGGACTATAAGACACATTGGACCATAAGACGCACCTAGGTTTTAGAGGAGGAATATAGGGAAAAAAAATTTGAAGCAAAAAGTGTGGGCTGATGTGTAATTTTTTGGGGGATACATGTGACTTTTTGATCACTTTTTATTCCAATTTCTTTGGGATATTAACTGCCCAAAAACCTATAATTTTGATGTTTGGAATTTTTTCCTTCTACCAGTTTTAAATGTACTGGATAAATTTTGTTATATTTTAATATATCGGACTTTTGTGTCACTTTTTTATTTTATTATGTGTAAAACGGCAGAAGGGGGGTGATTTAAACTTTTATTCTTTTTCTCTTTTTTTTTTTTTTTACTTTAATTCTCAGTCCCCTAGGGTACTTGACCACTAGGGGGCAAACTTTCTTGTCCTATATACAGCATTACTGTTGTACTGCTGTACATAGGACTTGACGCCCTCAACCCACCGAGCGCATGAGATCCACATTGAATACTCTCAGGCCGGCAGAAGAATGGAGAGCCGGCGGCGGGGTTTAAACCTTTAAACCCAACCGCCGGCTTCGCGCAGCTTCGCAGCACTCCAGTCTTCTGCCGGCCTGAGAGTATATTCGGACTATAAGTTGCACCCCTGTTTTCCCCCCAAATTTGGGTGAAAAAAAGTGCGTCTTATAGTCCGAAAAATACGGTACAGGGTTGATCGATGATGCTTGAAGTTTCCTTTTACACTCTCATGCAAAGTCATAATTAAATATCACCATTACCAATAATTAGAAGCATATCTGGTCTGCCACTAATGCTAAATATGGTCTCTGCATCATTATAATAAAAACCTCCATATAAATGAAGGACTTTAGCAAGACTACAACCACAGGTTATATTTGATATAATTTTATTTGATATTTATTATCGAGTACCTTGTTATGTAGAATATTTCAATACGGAAAGATTGTTGCAATACAGTTTTGGGCACCAGTGCCTAAAAAGAACTTAGCTGAGGTAGAGAGAGTGCAGAGGAGGGCGACAAAGTTGGTTAAGGTAATGGATGGATTGCAGTACCAAGACAGGCTATCAAACTTCGGGTTATTCAGCTTAGAAAAAAAGATGGCTTACGGGTAATTTAACCATCATGTAGAAATATGTGAGCGGACAGTACACAGAGCTCTTGCATAATTTTTTTTACACGTAGGCCTGTAACACTAACAAGGGGGCACCATCTACGTCTAGAGGAAAAAAGGTTTTACCATCTTTACAGTCATTGATTCTTTACTGTAAGAAACTATGAAACTCGCTGCCATAAGTAGTTGTGAGGGTGGATTTATTTAACCCTCATTTTCCCTACCCTTTGTTGAATTTGATGGACATATGTCTTTTCTTTCAACCGTACTATGTAAGTTCAAGAGGGGTTTCAATACCTTCCTTGAAAAATCTAATATTACAGGTTTTGGGGACTAGGAGATAGGACATTGATCCTTTGATTAATTCTAATTAGAATATGTGGAATCGGGAAGAACTATTTCCTCTGGTGTGGGACAATTGGAATCCGCCTAATAGGGGTTTTTGCTTTCCTCTGGATTTATAGGTTGGATTCGGTGAACCTGTGTCTTTTTCAAAACTTAAATCATCTACTATGGATTACATGGTAAAAAAGCCAACAAAGACAGCAAAACCCTTGTTGACCATTTATTAATGAAATAGATCCAATGCTAGTCTGATGTAGTCAAATAATTCCAATATAGTCCAACGGGGAAACCTGTAGACAACATGAGAGTACTAAACTCAATCCTCTGAACCCCCTGAAGGTCATACCTGCAGCTGACAGCAAAATATGATCTTGGGGTGGGGGTCCAAGACACAGCTGCAGCATAATCTCCAGGGGTTTAGTCCTCTGTTCACCAAAACTAACTTAAAAAAATTGTGCCTGTAAGCACAAGGGAGTTTATACAGAGGTGGGGAACAGGTAGTGAGGATGCTCAGATTTTTGTGTGGCAAATTCCGCAGACACAAATTATGGCCAGGACAAGGCATCATGGCAGCTTGGACAAGATGGAGAAGAAAAGGAAACGTGAATGACGTCACTTGTAAGTCACTGGAAGTAACGGCACTGTAATCACCTATATGTCTGCAGAACGCCTGTATAGAGCTAGCTTCTATCACTACAAAGTCACTGTATGTCAGTAAGAGTGGTCTTTGTATACTGATATTTATTGTGTTTAGTATAATATATATATTCAGTCACTATGTGGTGGTAATTTGTGGTCATGTTCTGGTAGTATAATCAAGTCCATATCTAGTAGCATTAATTATTGGTAATGTTGGTCTTGGTATAGTGGTATTTGTTTGATAGCAGTATGATGGTGATATCTATGGTTAGGTATTTGATTCTTGTATTATTTAGTAGCGGTTTGACTGTTATTTAGAGGTACTGGTAAATGTTTGTGGGGCGGGGTGGTAATGTAATTTAAATGTTTGGGAGGGGCCCAAACTTCTCTAGTTATGCCTTTGTTTGAAACTGCTAAAGGAGGTCCTTTTGTTGTCTGTGTGGTTCCAAATCAAAAATGTTTAAAAAGAATGTGTCATCAAAAAATATCTGCTGTTTAGGTTAGAACACATCTATGGACATCAAGAGAATGGATTTCCCTATCCTTTGCAAATGAAGGAATATGAAAAAAGGAAGAAAAATTGATTTCAATGGAATTTTGAGACAACTTTTGAAGAAACAATGGATGGGGTATTAGAACAATTCTATCATCTAGGACAGAAAGATAAGATGGTGTTCATGAAAAGGACTGAATCTCACCTACTCTTCTGGCTGTTGTGATAGCTAGTAGGAATGTGGTCTTCAAAGTTAGGTTCCCCAAGGAGCACTCTGCCAAAGGTTTAAAAGGGGGACCTTATACAGCTGCTAGAACAAGGTCCCAGGGAGTAACTGAAGAATGGGATCAAGAATGCATTCTATTAGACGTTTTAATAAATCTTTGAATCAATGGGTGTTCTGCCAGTTTTCTATTTAGAAAGGAAATTTTAATTTTTAGGAAGCAAGTTTTTGGGCCTTTTTCCAGACCCACCAGAATTAGTGGAATTTCTGAAAAAGAATCTGTCTCTTCTGTGAAGTAGAGGAAAGTTTTCCAGTTCCTGTGATAGATTTTTGACGTTACTAATTTCCTGCTTTCTGCTTTGAAAGAGAGTGGAGATGACTTACATAGTTACATAGTTTGTAACGCCGAAAAAAAGAAAGATGTCCATCCAGTTCAGTCTATTATGCTATAGTATTGATCCAGAGAAAGGCAAAAAAAAAACAAAAGGTAGAAGCAAATTGTCCTCATTTTAGGGAAAAATTGTTTCCCGACTCCAATCTAACATCACCCCTTCTCCAGAGTCCTTGTCACTATAACTTGTTATATTATTGCACTCTAGAAATACATCCAAACCCATTTTGAACTCTGTTAGTTAATTCACCATGACAAGATCCTCTGGCAGAGAGTTCCACAGTCTCACTGCTCTAACAGTAAAGAATCCCTTTCTATGTTTATGTAGAAACGTTCTTTCCTCTTGGCGTAGATGATGCCCCCTTGGGAGAGATCTCTTTATTGATCTTTAATATATTTATTATGTCCCTCCAAAGCCATCTTTTCTCAAAACTAAATATCCCTAATCTTGTTATCTTTCTGGGTACTGTAGTCCACCCAGTCCTTTTATTATTTTTGTTGCCCACCTTTGAACCTGTTCAGGCTCTACAATGTCTTCTCTGTGAACTGGTGACTTTTATAATGGTAGGATGAGGTTCTCATTGTGTGCCCCTTTTAATACATCCTATGATGCTGTTTGCCCTGGCAGCTGCTGCCTGACAATAGCTGCTAAAATTAAGTTTACTGTTCCCAAGTCCTTCTAAATATCACTTTTTCTCAGCATTTTCATGTTTAACGAGTAATCATGGAATGGATTTTTCCTTCCCATGTGCATAACCTTGCATTTATCTGTGTTAAACCTTATCTGCCACTTCTATGCCCAGGCCTCCAATTTATCCAGATCCCTTTGTAATAACACATTATCCTCTATTGTGTGGATTACTTTATAGAGCTTAGTATCATCTGCAAAGATTGATATTCAAATGTGCAATCTCTCTGTAAGGTCATTTATGAATATAATGATAATAGGGCCCAATACTGACCCCTGTGGTATCCCACAAGTAACAGGGATCCAGTCTGAGTATGCACCGTTAATCACCACCCTTTGTTTTCTATCATTCAATCAGTTACTTTACCACTTGCAAACATTTTCCTCCAGTCCAAGCATTCTCATTTTACTTACCAACCTTTTATGTGGCACCGTATCAAATGTTTTAGAAAAATCTAGATCTATAACATCCAATGTCTCACTCCGATTCAGTCTACAACTGACCTCCTCATAAAAGCTGATAAGATTAGTTTTACAGGCCCGATCCTTCATAAAGCCAGGCTGGAACGGAGTTATACATTTATTTTCAGTGAGATACTCCAGGATAGCATCTCTGAGAAAACCTTCAAACATTTTACCCACAACAGAGGTGAAACTTACAGGCCTATAGTTTCCAGGATCACTTTTTGACCCCTTTTTGAATACTTGAACCACATTTGTATTAAGAATAGGGTCCTGTCTATCACATTACTTAATTCCCTTAGGACACTGGGGTGTCTACTCATGAATTTCTTTCTGGGTTAGACAATGCACATTTAAAGGGGTTTTGCCACGAAGTAAAATTGACGTGGGAAGTTTGAAAACTAATTAATAAACATTTTCACCATTCATCATTATTAAAAATTCTGCACCGTTTTTGTTTTAGCTGCTCCTTTAGTGATCCATTGTTTACAGCTCATCTCCAGGGGATACGACCAGGGCTCTGAGCTCCTCAGTCCTGGTCGCACATGCTCAGACATCACCTCTCTTCTCAGGTAGCTACTGAGTGTTCAAATCCCAGGTGCTGTCATTCTACTCCTGTCCTTTGGACTAGTTAGTAGTTAACTAGTTAGTAATAAGTCAAACAGTGCAAATAAACCTCATTGAGGTTTACACATTGATAATCAGGACAAAAAAATCCACAGATCAGTTACTGCAGGGATTTGAACCAAGTCCTTTCTTTCACTAGAGAGTGAAAAGGCCTGGTGTTGTCATCCTGCTGGGTCCCATGATATGCAATTCAAACAAATCACACACACCCCCTTCTGAGCACACAGAGCTGAAGAGCTGGATGCAGAAGGTATGAAATAAGATCGTGGCAAAACCCCTTTAAGGTGGAGATTACCACCTCCTTCTGCTCATCAACAGGAAGGTCATTTTCTTTGAGGAAAAAAATGTTTAATAGGTTTGCTTTCTCTTCATCGTCCTCTACAATACCTCCCTCACTACTTTTCAAAGGGCCAACATTTTCTGTTTAAATCTTTTTAGCATTTATATAGTCAAAAAATATTTTGGGGTTAGCTTTACTCTCTTTTGCAATCAGCCTGTTTCCATCTTTGCTGTCTTTATCATTATTTTACATATTTTATTTTTTTCATTATAGCTTTTTAGTGCCTCTTGTTTTAGTAGTTGAAACGCTTTCTTTTTGTCATTTATAGCCTCCTCCACATTGTTTTTTTTCTTTCTAATCATTTTATTTCCATAAAGGTATGTACCTCTCATGCTTAAGATGTTCTGAAAGATCTCCCATTTATTATCTGTTCTGCTATTTTTAAACACCTTGTCCCAGTCAATACGGTTTAGGACCTTTCTAAGCAGAATAAAATTAGCCTCCTGAAATTCAGTGTTTTTGTGGCTCCCCTACAAAATAATCTAGTGAAGGATAAATGGAAATTTATTATATTGTGGTCACTATTTCCTAAGTGCCCCAAACTTTAACCTTTGTTACTCTCTCAGGTCTGTTGGTCAATATTATGTCCAGTAGGGCCTTCCCTCTAGGTGGCTCCTGTACCAGTTGGGAATGGTAATTATCTTTAGTTATAGAAAAAAACCTGTTTTCTTTATGAGAGTTACAGGTTTCAGTTTCCTAATTTATGTCTGGGTAGTTAAAGTCACCCACAATAACAACCTCATTCTGATTAGCTACCTCATCTATTTGCCTGGGGAGTACATCTTTCATGGGTTCTGTTATATTTGGAGGCCTATAGAAGACCCCTAGTAGAATTTTATTATTGTTATTACCCCCATATATATCTACCCATAATGACTCCACACACTCAATTCCTGTATCTATATCTTACCGAAGTATTAGCTTCAGACAAGATTCTGCATAGAGACGTACCCCTCCCTTCTTCCAGTTTTTACGATCTCTTCTAAATAAACTGTAACCCTGCAGATTGATCGCCCAGTCGTAGCTCCCATCCAGTCATGTCTCAGTTATCCCCACTATGTCATATTTCTCTACAGCAATAAATAATTTTAATTCATTTATTTTTTGGTGTGACTCCTGGCATTGGTCAGCATGCAATTTAGAGATTTTTTGGTTTTCAATCTTTTAACCATGTACTTATTAACTATTACTACTTCTCTCCCTCCAATCCACCCCCTTATTTATTACCAATTCCCAGTTCTCTACCTTTACTATCTTTTAAGCCATCTGTTTAGTTTACCTCCTCCTGTGTCTAATTTAAATATTCCTCCAACTTCCTGGCCATTTTGTACCTCAATACAGCTGCACCCTCCCCATTTAGATGCAGCCCGTCCCTAGCATAATCTGTAGCCAAGACAGAAATCAGCACAGTTTTCCCAAAACCCAAATCCCTCTTTCCTACATTTTACCTGATAAACCTTAATTTTCAAGATCTTTCATTCAACATTCAAACTTTGAAATGGAGTTGACTGACAGCTGGATGTAGAACTGGGCCCTGATTCATGAAGTCTTGGATTTGTGGCAGGGCTTGAAACTTTCCTCTGGCTAATTGTAGTAGTTGAAACCAGGATCTTTTTGGCCATAATGGTGTTATGAGGTTTACCATTGCCCTGTCTTCCTGATTGAGAGAAGGAATCTACTGCTAGGTTAAGGTCATTGTGAGACAGTGGGTAGAACTTTTCCACTTGGTGTTTTTTCTTGAGGCGAAAAGTTCTGAGGTGTTCCAAACTCTTCTGTAGTGGAAGAGAAAGCCCTTGTATTTAAAGGAACCACAAAAAAATCACATATCGACAAGCAATATGTGATTATTTGGATTTTTCTCTTTTTTTAAATTGTGTGTTTTTTTTATGTATCATTTTTTTTTTAATTCTCCCATGTACATGACTTCCTGGTTTGTGTCTCTGACTTCACTTTTGTAAGCTCACCGCAGTGATAGGATTACTTCACTGTTCTTCTGCAAGGCCAACTGTGATGTGTTATCAGCAGCACCTGATAAGTGTGATCAAACTCCCCCCTCCCCTCAAAAAAGATTACCCATTATCCTTTCATGTATTTCTCTTGTCATTGTTGGACTAGTCTAATCTTATCTATCCCTGTCCAGAGCTCAATAGAGCAATTATGTCATCACTTACTATTTGTAATAAGACTATATAGAGATAAGCAGCACCAACAGTAAAATTCATTCTTTTTATACTTATCTTATACTTATCTTCATTGTTATTGTTATACTGTCACTGTCTTCTCTCATACATTTGATACTCTGTATACTTATACTACTAGTGTACTATTTGTGTTTACTGACTAGACTTACTGAATTACCTCTTTATAAATTTCTTTGTTGATGTATAACTCCTACTTTCATTTATCATTATAACCACACCTCATTATTACCTCACTCATTGAGTATGTTCATGTCACCGTCCATGCCGCGGTACCCATTGTGAACCGCAGACATGGCAATGTCTCTTCTGTGTTCCTGTGTTATTCCCAGTGCCTGCAATGTCACTTGTTTGTTGTCTACTTACCTGCTCCTGCTTCTTGTTCCTGCCTGCGTCTGCACACACTCCCTAGGGAGTGTGTGCGCCTGCTGGTCTGGATCTAAAGGGACAGTGTCCCAATTTCCTGTCCACTTACCTTCAACCTCCTGGCATATAATGAACTTCCTGTGTCTTTTATTGGTCACTTCACGATTGTCCACCTGAGCTCCTGACTACTGTTTCCTGGTGTTACTTGTTGTTATGTCTGTCTGTTCTTGTGTACGTTGAACCCTGCTGTCTTGTCTGTCTATACCCAGGTTCCTGGATTCTGCTGTTATCTGCCGCCCTGATAATTGTTTATTCTGCTGTATCCTGCTGTCTTGCCTTTCAGCTATGTGCCTGGGACCAGCTTCCAGTCTTCAGTCAACCCTGCTGTTGCTGTTCATGTACCTCTGTTCTGCTGTCTTCTGCCGTTGTACCTTCTTGTACCTGCCTGGACTCTGTCACTTGCACGTCAGCTGTGACCGCGGGTAGCCACGTCAGGGGTTCCCTGCAGTGAAATCCATTATGGCCTTGCGGTGCACCTGGTGAAGACCGCCTCTTAGACTCCGCTCCCTGGCGTGGACTGCTATACCACCATCTATGCTCACGGTGGCCCAGAGGATCCACATCAAGCACCCGGCATCCATGGTATCAGTGCATACTGACACTGCTGATCGTTACAGTTTTATTTGCAGTGACCCACATGAGTAAGGTCTGAATAGGACTGAAACATCATGTTATTCTGGTCACGTTCGCTATCTGGCTCTGTAAATAATTTTGATGGAATAAACTATTGTTTAATTGCATACAGTGGGGAAAAAAATAATTTAGTCAGCCTCCAATTGTGCAAGTTCTCCCACTTAAAAAGATGAGAGAGGCCTGTAATTTACATCATAGTTAGACCTCAACTATGAGAGACAAAATGAGAAAACAAATACCTCAAAATCACATTGTCTGATTTGGAAAGAATTTATTTGCAAATTATGGTGGAAAATAAGTATTTAGTCAATAACAAAAGTCCATCTCAATACTTTGTTATATATCCTATGTTGGCAATGACAGAGGTCAAACGTTTTCTGTAAGTCTTCTCAAGGTTGGCACACACTGTTGCTGGTATGTTGGCCCATTCCTCCATGCAGATCTCCTCTAGAGCAGTGATGTTTTGAAGCTGTCGCTGGGCAACACGGACTTTCAACTCCCTCCAAAGGTTTTCTATGGGGTTGAGATCTGGAGACTGGCTAAGCCACTCCAGGACCTTGAAATGCATCTTACGAAGCCACTCCTTCGTTGCCCTGGTGGTGTGCTTGGCAGACCCAGCCACGTTTCATCTTCAATCCCCTTGCTGATAGAAGGAGGTTTGCACTCAAAATCTCATGATACATGGTCCCATTCATTCTTTCATGTACACAGATCAGTCATCCTGTTCCCTTTGCAGAGAAACAGCCCCAAAGCATGATGTTGCCACCCGCATGCTTCACAGTAGGTATGGTGTTCTATGGATGCAACTCAGCATTCTCTCTACTTCAAACATGAGTTGTGTTTCTACCAAACAGTTCTACTTTGGTTTCATCTGACCATATGACATTCTCAACACAAATAAACAAGTACAGAATCTGGCTCACCTTGATTGTAGATCTACAGTCCCTGACAGAAGTTCTGTCGCTTATCCATGTTGTGGAAACCAAAGCTTATAACCTGATTTAAAATTCATCCATTGGTTTTAGGACTGGCTCATATACAAGCTGAAACCCTCCCAAATGATTTTTTTTTTAACGAAAATAAATTTGCGCACTGCTGAAATATTGATAATTTAAGGAACACAGAAAGGTCCGATTTTGGCAAGACAAAAGTTTTGTCGCATTGGCATATAACTCACCCAATTCTAGTTTACAGCCTCACCTGTGCTCACTAATTGATCGGTTAATTAGTGGGTGTATATAAAAAGAACTCCAGCATCCCAGACCTTCACTTGAACTACAACTTGACCTCTAACAACATGCTAAAAATCCACCCTGCGACCAAAGCTTTGATTATCAAGAGGCTGAAGACCAGATCCACTGCAGAGGTGGCAGGCACCTTTAATGTGTCTCAGCGTCAAGTACAAAGAATTATAAAAAGATATGAAGAGACTGGAGATGTTTTTGACAAGACTAGCTCCGGCAGACCCCGCAAGACAACTGCTCAGGAGGAACGTTTGTTGGTTCGAAAATCAAAAGCCAGCCCCTCTTCCACTTCAGCAAGGCTCCAACAGGCTTGGTCACCTCAAGTCCCTGTGTCAACTAGAACAGTTTGTAGGATTCTGTATCAAAATGTCCTTCATGGTCGACTCAGTGCCCAGAAGCCAGCATTTAACAAAAGGCAATTAAAAAACCGTGTGGCATTTACCAAGACGCTGGAAAAGTGGCAGAAGGTGGATTTCTCAGATGAATCTTCAGTTGAATTACACCACAGCCATGGCAAATACTGCAGAAGACCTACTGGAGCCCGTATGGATCCAAAATACACCCAGAAAACAGTTAAGTTTGGTGGTGGAAAGATCATGGTCTGGGGTTACATTCAGTATGGGGGTGTGCGAAACATTTGCAAGGTGGAAGGCAATATCAATAGCCTAAAATATCAAGAAGCATTAGCTACCTCTTACATTCCCTATCATAAAAGGGGTCAAATTTTACAGCAGGATGGTGCTCCATCTCATACATCCATCTCTACATCAAAGTTCCTCAAGGCAAAGAAGATCAAGGTGCTCTAGGACTGGCCAGCCCAGTCACCAGACATAAACATCATTGAGCATATTTGGGGTAGGATAAAAGAGGAAGCTTGGAAGACAAAACCAAAGAATCTTGACAAACTCTGGGAGGCATGTAAGACTGCATTTTTTGCTATTCCTGATGTCTTCAACAATAAATTGTATGAATCATTGTCGAAAAGCTTGGATGCAGTCCTTCAAGCTCATGGAAGTCACACAAAATATTAAATATGGCTCTAATAGCACCACAACTTCATTCACCAAAGTTATTAAACATATCTTTGTATTTGAAGTGAATTATTTGTTTGATTTTCACATTACTTTCTGTGGGCGACAAAACTTTTGTCTTGCCAAAATCGGACCTTTCTGTGTTCCTTAAATGATCAATATTTCAGCAGTGAAGCAAATTTATTTTCATAAAAAAACCTAATTTGGGAGGGTTTTCTGTTTTCATATGAGTTATTCCTAAAACTAATGGATGAATTTTAAGTCCGGTTATAAGCTTTGGTTTCCACAACATGGATAAGCGACAGAACTTCTGTCAGGAACTGTAACACCTGGTTAGTCCCATTGTAGCTTCATCTATCAACTTGCATGGATCCCAACCCGCAGTCTCTGAGCGTAATACAACTTGTCAAACATAATGAGATGGATCCAGCGTATGTTGAAACGAAGGTAAATTTTTTATTCTAATCCATAAGTGCAGAGATAAAAGTACGGCAAACAAACCATCGCGTTTCATGCACAGACACTTGCCCTTGTTCACGGTTAAACTTCCCATGCTTATATAAACATTATATAGGGAAATCATCATCTCTTCATCCTTGACGTCACATCTTTTAACTCCTTACAAACCAATCTTTAAAAACAATAGATACAATAATAGTATATTGCCGAAATGTAAATATGACATGTCTATTCTCTATTGCTAAACATACTTAACATTTTAGACCTTATTCTTATTCCAAGGAATCTTTGAATTATATTGGATATTTTAATAAATATATGCTAAATCGTTACGGAGGTTCATTCCTACAGGTGCTATAGTTTGTAGCTCCAATATCCAATAGGCTTCTCTCAAATGCACCAATTTTTTGCCAATCTCCTCTTTTTTGGACGCTCTACTTTTTTAATGCCAAAACAAGAAAAACTTTGTAAATAACCTTTATGTTGCTCTATGAAATGTTTTACTACTCCAGAGGTAATTTGACCTTTATTGATACTATTATTATGTTCCGCTAACCGGGTTTTAAATTTGCGGATACTGCTACCTATATAGAGCTTAGCGCAAAATTTACAATGTATGCCATACATGACATGATCTGTATCACAGTTAATAATATTTTGTATTTGATATTTTTTATGGTGGTGTGTATTCATTTTAACTGTTTGTCTTTTATTTACATAATGGCATATCGAGTCTACAGTATGTCGAGAATGACAACTGTCCGCTCTATACTTGGCTCAGTTTAGATGTAGTGAGCTTATACTCTAATATAACACAGCATATGGTGTTGCCAGCTATTGAATACCATCTAAACAAATATAGTTCATATAAAGAGGGTTTGAAGTTGTTTCTTTTGGAGAGCATTGAGTTTCTCTTAAGGAATAACTACTTCAGATTTGACGATACTTTTTATATCCAATTGATGGGTGTACTCATGGGAGCGACGTCGTCGCCATCCATAGCATATCTATATAAGTCGTGGTGGGAGCACCACACTATATTTAATGTTGGGAACCCATTTGGTAGCTGTATACTCTGATATGGGTGCTACATCGATGACCTCTTGGTCGTGTGGGGTCACGATGTGGTGTCCATACCGGAGTTTGTACGGTATGTCAATTCTAATGAATGTAATTTGCGATTCACATATCAGTACGATAAAAAAAGCATTCCATTTCTGAACATACTGTTGGAAGGTAATGTGGATAATTCCAAAGTTGTCACTACCCTTTATCGTAAACCCACCAGTGGGAAAACGATCCTTAGAGCAGACAGTTGTCATTCTCGACATACTGTAGACTCAATCCCATTGGGGGAATTCATTAGAGCAAGAAGAGCTTGCACTAATGATAATGACTATTTAAAAGAACATATTAAAATAAGTAACAGATCTAAAGCTAGAGGTTACAAAGACATACAAATAAAGAAAGCTTTAAACAAAATGAAAACTAGAACACAAAAGGATACATTGTACAATAATAAGAAAAATAAAAACTTACAGGAAAAAGAAAATTTGCTGTTTTTCTCTACACCATATAATGTAAATTTTGAACAAATAAAGAAAATATTTTACAAAAATATCAATATATTTTTTTTTAAACATGTCTTTATTAAGAGTTTCCCTAAACAAGGCATACAACATATATTAAGTGCACATTTCAAGGTGTATGTCCAACAGTGGCAGTAGTAAGTGTGCTTGCAGGCACCTGCGTCGGAAACTCTAAATTTTGTATTGTAATGTTAGCACCGAACGTGGTGCGACAAATAGATGAGGCAACCAGAGCCTCAGGTATTACAACAAATAAACATATGAACACGTGGCTCGACTCATTCCCATCGTTACATTACTATGACTAAGTGCCCTGCCGACCAATCCCTGCCCCAAAGTTCCAAGAACGCAGAAGGACAGCGCACCCCTGATCGGGCATCGTCTCTGGACCTGTCATGAGTAGTTTTCCGTTCTAGCGAGCAATTCCAAGGAAAGACACAAAGACAGTGGTCAAGGGTCCTGGGAAGACGCCCCAGAGTCGAGTTCTCCTAACCAGATCGGCTCATGCCCGCTTAATCTCTGACGCATGTACCACCCAGTGGTTTCAAAACATGTACGCAATCTATTGCGGATCAGGGGTGGGAGAGTGTTAATAATAGGACCCCAAAGGTCAAAACATTTCCATACCCTTGTTTCTTTCGGGTGGGTTGCTTCTACCAGTCCATGTTTAGATGTAATAGAACCTTGTCGAGGGAAAGTGTCCTGGAGGGGCCCGCCGGCTGGCTCCACACCTGCAACACCGCTTTTCTAGCGGCTGCCGAGAGGACTTGCAAGAGTTTGACTTCCCTACGCGTGATGCTTGTGGTATCTCTGTCTAAATAGCCAAAGAGAGCCCATGTGGCTGAGGGGATAAACGTATGTCGCGTGCAATTCTGTAAGTATGAGACGACCACACCCCTGAACATTTGAATCGTGGGACATTCCCATAGGCAATGGTAGATGTTGGCTTCCAGCGAGCCACATTTGAAACATGCGCTGGAATCGTAGATGTCCATTCTATGTCCCCTTTGTGGGGTCAAGTAAGCATTGTGGGCAATTTTTAAAGGAATGCTGTGGGAAGGGGAGGCTGTGAGGAGGGATGCTGTGGGAAGGGGAAGCTGTGGGAAAGGGAGGCTGTGGGGAGGGATGCTGTGGGAAAGGGGTGAGGGGGGGGGGAAGGGGAGCTGTGGGGAGGAGGCGGGGGGAAAAGGGGGGGGGCTTTTGAGGAGGGAGGCTGTGGAAGGGGGGGCTAGGGGGGGCTTTGGGAAGGGGGGGGCTGTGAGGAGGGAGGCTGTGGGGAGGGGAGGCGTGGAAAGGGGGCGTGGGAGGGGGGCTGGGGGAGGGGGGGCGGAGGAGGATGCTGTGGGAAGGGGGAGGCTGTGGATCTGGGGGAAAGGGGAGGCTGTGGGGAGGATGCGGGGGGAGGGGAGGCTGGGGAAAGGGATGCTTGGGGGGGGGTTTGGGGGAAAGGGAGGTTGTGGAGGGGGGGGCTGTGAGGGAGTTTTGGGGGAGGGGAGGCTGTGGTAAGGGGGGGCGGGGGGAGGATGCTGTGGGGAAGGATGCTTGGTGTCCATCTGTGGGTTGCCGTGCTGTGGGTGCCGTGCTGGGGGCCGGCTGGGGGGTGAAAAGTTGGGGGGCCGGCTGTGGTTAACATACTGAATGCAATCCCGTTGGGGGGGATGCGGGGGGTCCCATAAATGGGGGTGAAAGCGGGGGGGGGTGCAAAGCTGTGGATACATGATTTTGGGGGTACATGCTGTGAGGAGGATTGGGGGTAACATTCGGGGGGGTGACATCTGTGGATGACATCGGGGGGGGCCGTCTGTGGGGTGACATGCTGGGGAACATCTGGGGTGACATGCTGGGGGTGACAGGGGGTGGGGGTGCTGTTGGTACTCTGGGGGTGACATATGTGGATGCTGGGGGGTGACATATGGGATCGGGGTACATGTTTTGGGTGTGCGGGGGTGACATGATGTGGTGTGCTGGGGGTGACTAGTGGGATCGGGGGGGGTGACATAATGTATCGGGGGGTGACACTATTTTGGGGTCTGGGGGGGGGGGGTGAAAAAGACTGGGGTTGAGGGAGGAGTGGAGAGTTTGGGGGGTTTGGGGGGGGGGTCAAGACATGGGGTGTTCGGAAATCCTTTTCCTTGTTATCCTACCTGCTGGCGTTGGGTACTAAACCCACCCTTTTGGTTATCCACCTGCGGCTTTTGGGTATCAAGCCTACCTTTTTTTACCTCCCTGCGGGCGTTGGGTACTAAGCCTATCCTGTGTTACCAACCTGGTGGCATTGTTTTCAAAGCCTATCCGTTTATCCTACCTGGGGCGTTGATTCTAAGCCTACCTGTGTTATCCACCTGGGGGCGTTGATATCTAAGCCTATCCGTTTTTATCCACCTGCTGGCGTTGATATCTAAGCCTATCCTGTGTTATCCTACCTGCTGACGTTGAGATCTAAGCCTACCCTTTGGTTATCCTACCTGCGGGCGTGAATATCAACCATCCTGTTTATCCACCTTCTGGCTTGATACTAAGCCTACCCTGTGTTATCCTACCTGCTGGGTTGAAAAACCAACCCATCCTGTGTTTTTTAAATCCTACCTGTTTTTCCCCGGGCGATTGGGGATATAGTGAGTGCTGTACTGTAACCACCGCTATACCGGGGGTATTTAAAAACATTTTTCTGGCCAGCGGTATTTTCTATAGCGTGGGCCGACCCCCATAACTATTACATGCACTTTTCTTCCAGCGACAGTACACAGGGGAAAAGGGGCAGCTAATCATAGCTTTCAGTGAAGCTATGAAATACTTATTTGTGGCTTACTACGGGGGCATTGCACTGAGGGGTATACTACTATAGGCATTGTATGGGTAATAAACAGTAAACCTTGTCACTGGTGTCTACCATATATGGTCACGTATGAGGGAATATACATTGAAGCCTGTGACACTGGTGCACCACTATATGGTCACTTATGAGGTAAATACAGTCTGCAAGCCCCGTGTACACTGTGTCACCACTTATGGGCACTGTATGGAGGTAATATACAGGCTGCAGAGCCTGTGTACACTGGTGTCTACCACTATATGGCACTGCATGGAGGTAAAAACATCTGCGTGCCTTTTTACACGGACCTACCTGTCACGCACCCCCGCCCTCCCCGCGGGGCCCGGGGGGACCCTGACCCCCTCCCCGGTGCCCACCCCGGGGCGGGGGCCGCCGCTGGCCGCGGGGCACCGGGGTCCAACTGCCAGGGGCCACCAACCCGCTCCTGGCCGTCCCGGGGCCCTGCCGGGCCCAGGGGCGCGGGCCGTGTCCTAAGGCCCGCGCCTCGTTCTCGAGGATTTAAAGGGCCCGCGCCCCTTTTAATGGCAAAGCCAGGGCCTTCCCCCACTTAAGGGACGTCCACAAACACCCTTGCTGGGTCTAGTTCCTCGTCCTTAGCTAAAGCTTCCCCAAAATGTATTCTCCCTTTCCCTGTACCAGACCCTTCTACTTTTCTCGACTTCCCAACCCTGCCGCCCGCCCCGACCTTCTTGCCTTTCCCCCCGACCCGAACCATTCCGCCTGTCCTACCTTCTGCCTGCCCCGACTACGAAAACTCACAAAATTCGGGGCCACGCCACCCGGCGCCCCGCAAGCAATCACGTCAGGGGGGACGCCGTCCTCACGCCCGCAAGTCCACCCCTTTTCGGCGGGCTCTGGTGAAAACCGGGCTACTTAATTCCGTTCCCTGGCTGGCTTAACTACCATCGCTTGCGGTGGCCGCGGGTCCCTACCCACCATTACAGTTAATCCAGCCATGGGAACCCGCCAAGGTCCCCTCCAACACACGGGTCTCACGACATTGTTGCCCAGCAATCGCAACAAAACGCACAACAAGGTCGCATTGAACAGCCACCTCCAGAGGTCAGCTTCTTGCCCTCCCCCAGCAGTCTCCGCCCCCCCCGTGGCTCCTCTACTCTGCGTTCCTTTGCCACCGTGGGGCCCAAACTTCGTCTCCCCCAGCTTTGCCGTTTATCCCAAGCTCTGCCGGGGTTTTGTTCTCATGCTCAATGCACGTGGAGCTGTGGGGGATCATTTTTCCCCCGGGGAATCTAATGGCCTTTGTTGTGAGTCAACTTTTTGGGGAAGGGGCCCTGGGTTTGGGGAACCCCCCTCGGGGACAGAGGCACCCTGTGAATGCGGACCTACAACCTTTCCCCCAGGAATTCCCACCCTGGCTTCGGAGCCGCATAACAATGCCCCCCTCTGCGCTACATTCAAGAAGGGGCTGTCCACAGGGAAAAGACCTTTGGGAGCAAAAGACCCCCTCCCCCCCTAAACGAGTTAAAAAAATCAGTTTCTCGATTGATTAAGGTTCGGGGGAGGGAGGAGGACTTTTGCCAAAAAAGAGCTCTGCCTCCTCGTCGGCAATTCCACCTGG
>JAODAL010046008.1:0-31371 GCA_025379985.1 Phyllomedusa bahiana | reverse complement strand
AATGGATTTTTGCCCCCTAACAAAGAGACCTGCATTTTCTAGAAAAAGATGTGAAACCCCTAATTAAGTTCAGGCTTCCCAATATCCAGGAAATATTTCAATAGAAAACTGTTAATAATAAAGCTATTGCAGTGCAATGTCTACACTAAGTCTTGGTGAACTATATCCAGTATTCTTTATAGAGCTTGTCTGTGTTCGCCCGCGGGCCCTCCTCCCTGCTCCCCCCGTGACTTTACAGCGGTAGATGCTCCTAACTAAGTTGTAAGGATCACAGCTAACAGTAGAGCTTTCTCTGTGAAGAAATAGAATAATTTCGCTGAGCTGTTTGCTGAGCTCTTTGGACAGAGGCATAGCGCACGTCCTACTGCTCTGAGACGCTGACAGACACTGATCATGAACAGGAAGGGCTGTTCTATGTAAAACGAGGTCATGTGATATTTCCAGCCAATCGCAACCATACACATCCCAGTCATGACGTCGCACACACATCTCACCCTGCTCTATTCTGTAAGCTGATTTGCTGGCCGCCAAAATTACAGGAAGCGGCAAAAATGGCGCGAAATTAATAGATTATGCACAGATTTTAACCTAAATTATCGCATGATCTAAAAAATCCGATCAACGTAAATACCGTGCCGATTTCAACTTTGTCGTTAATAATCGCTCAACACTAGTCCCTATGCTTGTTGACCCATGGGCAAATGCCTAATCTACCTAATGGATAAGATGGTCCTGGGCTTGGACCTTGCGTGACTCATGTCTGAATGGCAAATTTTTACGGAGTCAAACCTGTTTTTTACTCAATAACATAAGAGGAAAAAATAATAGCTTCAAAGATAGTTGTGTTAAAAGGTCCTAAGTGTGTGTGCTTACCCCTTTACCCAGCCATGGCTGTATCTCGTGTGAAGGCCTTTGATGGAGTCTGGACTAGATTTGAGATTTCAGTGGTAATCCTAACAAACCCCAGCAACCCCATTATACACGATTGGGTGTATCAGCTGGGACCTCGTATTACAGTTTTATTTACACATTGATAAACCTGTCTCTTATATTCACCAAAAAGTCCATAAAAGGCAACATTTACCGAAAAGCTTAATTCCTCAGATCCTTAAATTGCTAGAATTGCAGCAGAGGGCAGTAGAGTTAAGCGAATTTTCTTGTATAAACTCTTCTGTTGAACATCTTCAAATAACAAAGGGTTGTTTACTTGTTTTATACTTGAAAAAAAGTGTTTCTCTCGCCACCGCTGAACTATCGGATAAAACACGCTCAGAGCACAATTACTGCTCTTTGGGGGACAGAATTGTAATATCAGTTACTTCAGCATCAGTTCATTAAAAAAAATGTGTAGATTAATACTATGAAAGCCAATGCCCACCTCAGAAAGTATACAGATATCCTGCATACATGATTAACCCTGGAAGGCAATAAATGTGGTCAAGCTGATAATGAGAGATCTGTATCTTCCAGCACAATTTTAATATTTAGGACTATTGATTTATAGCTTTGTCTTTCTTGAGTGACCATCTCTATGGTAGCTTTTATCATGGTCGGAGATACATTGTATGGGTGTTGTCCAGCAGAGTTAGAGCATCCCCTGATGGTGCTGGACTCTGGCGTAATACATTGCTCTCTCAATGTGCAATATTTATAAATTTCAGGACAACTATTATATATTGAAACCATGATTTGGAAAACTGGTAATTGGTCCTGAAGCCCAAAAATATCATCCAACAAAATGCAAAATGAAGAGTAAAGAAAATTTAGCAGATTACTAATAAAGGGTCATGTATCCTATATATAATGTGCCAAGAAAAGCCTTTAGCAAGGCAGTGGTCATCTTGGAGGTGTGTTTGGAGTTGTTATCATGTTGGAATACTTCCCTGCAGCCCAGCTTCCAAAGGGAGGGGGTTCATGCTCTGCTTCAGTATATCACAGTACATGTTGGCATTCATGGTTCCCTCAATGAACTGTAGCTCCCCACAACTGGCAGCACTCATGCAGCCCCAAACCATGACACTCCCACCACCATGCTTGACTGTAGGCAAGACACACTTGTCTTTGTACTCCTCACCTGGTTGCCGCCACACATGCTTGACACCATCTGAACCAAATAAGTTTATCTTGGTCTCATCAGACACAGGACATGGTTCCAGTAATCCATGTTCTTAGTCTGCTTGTTTGCAGGCTTTCCTGTGCATCATCTTTAGAAGAGGCAATTTTCATGCTACAAAGAAAAGGAACACAAGCGCCCTAAGAGTAACTTGTTTATGCAGCAGGAGAGATACACATATATATATATATAGAATTGCTCACCTGGGCAGTTTGTACATGGAATGGTACAACACATACAAAACGCATCAATACCGCATCACAATATCATCAGCTGGTCTTCACATTCATGAAGTGGCTCTTTTGTTTACTTCCAGGCACTGACTGAACAGGACATCACTGCTACATCACTTATAATACCTGATGAAGCAAACCAATGCGTTGTATTTTTAAATCGTTATGCCACTTAAAACTGACACTTTACAGTGATAAATGCCCAGTGACTAGTTTTTTTTTTTTTTCGACATATTTGTTCTTTTTCACAATAGTGCTGGTTTTCTTTTTGTGCAACAAGTATTTGTTGTTTGTTAAAAATCTTTAGAAGAGGCTTTCTTCTGGGACGACAGCCATGCAGACCAATTTGATGTAGTGTGTGGAGTATGCTCTAAGCACTGGCAGGCTAATCCTCCACCACTGTAATCTCTTCAGCAATGCTGGCAGCACTCATATGTCTGTTTTGACCATCTCTGAATATGATGCTGAGCACAACTTCTTTGGTTGGTAATGGCAAGGCCTGTTCTGAATGGAACCTGTCTTGTTAAATCGCTGCATGGTCTTGGCCACCGTGCTGCAGCCCAGTTTCAGGGTGTTGGCAGTCTTCTTATAGCCTAGGCCATCTTTATGTAGAGCAACAATCCTCTTTCCCCAGATACTCAGACAGTTCTTTATCATGACGGGCCATGTTGAACTTCCAGTGACCAGTATGAGAGCATTTGAGACCGATAACACCAAATTTAACACACCTGCTCCCCATTCACACCTGAGACGTTGTAACACTAACAAGCCACATGACACTGTGGAGAGAAAATAGTACATTGAGCACAATTTGTCCATTTTGACTTAGGGGTGTACTCACTTTTGTTGCCAACAGTTTATACATTGATGCCTATGTACATTGTATCAAAGTGTCATATCTTCAGTGTTGTCCCATGAATAAAATATAATACAATATTTACAAAGATGTGAGGACTGTACTCACTCTGAGATACTGTATGATGCCCTAAAAAGACCATTGTATGTTAAACAATATTGTATCCTGAGACCATTGTAACTTGACTCTGTACTTGTCTCTCATACCAGCCAATAACCTTTCTGCCATATTCCACCAAAATATGTTTCAGCTCTTATCTCCATTGACCAACGCACTGATATTTTTTGATCAGTCACCAAGAAAGAAAATCCATGGCACTCAGACTGTTGCTTTCAGTGATAATGATATATTAAAGTTCATTGTACAATATATATATATCTTTATCAATAAATCAAATTATTCAGCTCTTTATGGATAAAGAATCTTGAGACGCTGCAGTGACTTTAGGTTGCTGTGATGTTTTGGTTATGAACAAACTTAGTCATACAAGTAACAGGCAGTGGTATGGAGATACAGTACAAGAATGCATAGTGCTCAGGAAGGAATGGAGAGGAATGCCGGAATTCACTATGTTGACAGCTGTTTCAAAGTAACTGCTTTTGAGCTGGAAGAGTCCACTGTGAAAGGGGAAGCCAGGAAGTCTACATCATGAGCACACTGGTAAGCTCTGGGCTGCTATTTCTGTGCTGGATATAACACTAGCAGCAATGTAGTTTAGATACCTGTAAACCGTGTCACACTATGTCCTCAGTGGGCTGTACCTGTTGCAGTGTATGTAGTGAGAGACTCAGATTAACCCTGTACAAGCAGCTATATCCTCAGCTCCACCTGCACAGTTGGTATCTCCAAACAGAAAGAATCTCTGCTAAATATAGAGCTCTGCTAAGAAAGTGAAAGCAAAATCTGTTCCCCTGTAATACTGAGGTGAGCCCTCTGATTTGCTAATGACATGTATTGGAAAAAAGTCTTATAATTTTACCTAATATTATATTTGTGGGTTTATGTGGAGGTGATATGCACTCTCAGGCTCGGACTGGCCCACAGTGGAATAGGGGAACCCCCTCGGTGGGCCCCTGAGCATGGTAGACCTGGATTTTTTTTTTAACTGTATATACACCCTGCAAAAAAGCAGAGAAAGAGGCAAGAGTGAAATGAAAAAGTATAGGCGGCAGGTACAGTCACTTACAGTAGATGTAGGGTGGGTCCCTAAAATTAACTCCACCCGTGTGCCCAAAACCAGTTCAACTGGTGGGCCCCTAGAATCAACTCCACCTGTGAGACCTAAGTAACCCCAGTCTGACGCTAGGTACTCTTTAAGTCTAAGGCAGCAGGTAGGTCAAAGCCTCAGAGAAGGGAGAGATGGCTGTGCTTGTGCAATTCTCCCCAGTCATTTCTATGGGAGTTCTGAATATAGCAGAAAACCTCGCTCAACTGTATTTGGATCCCATATAAATGCAACTGTAATCTTCTGTCTGTTCTCTAAGGTCGGCTTATAGTGAGCGGGCCTCAGACCAAAAGTAATTGTTTTTGATATATCCGTGGTTGGTCCATGTTAATGTTTGCACTTTCTCATTCAGACGCCTGTGGATTTCATCTCATACCTTGGCTCCATGTAAAAAGTAGCATATTCTACGTGATACTGTGAAGGCTGTATATGCTTTATGCTTACAGAGTTTCCACTGGAAGCTCCCTGAGAGTAGAGTGTGCTACCTGAACAAAGGATGGACATCACATTGGTGCAGCTTGGCTATGTAAGGGGTCCTGTCTCCTTAAAAGCTTTCTATTATTTATTAGCTTGCAGGTTGTAACCTTTTCTATCAATTACTGGCCGATTGTTAGAGAGACATAAAGAGGCACTCTATCAAAAGATACTACCCTGTTTCCCTGAAAATAAGACATCCCCCGAAAATAAGACCTAGTGCATTTTTTTATGCAATTCAGAGTTTGGCTGCTTATGCTGATGTTTGTGATGAAATCCCTACAGTATATTAATACATGTTGATTTTTTGTTCAACAATAAATGTGAATTATTGTTCATGGAAAGATAAGACAACTCCTAAAAATAAGTCTTAGCTCGTCTTTAGGAGAAAAAATGAATATAAGACGCTGTCTTATTTTCGAGGAAACAACAGTTCTTGCAGCAGATCGTCTCAGCTGCCTGTGTCTACTGCTGACCTGGACCACCAAGACTTTACTTAACAGGAATCCATTCACTCAGGGGCATAACAAGAATTTTTAGGGCCCCATAGCAAAATTAGATCGACCCCCACCACCTCCTGAAATGAAATTGAAACAGCAGTATAAGTACCAATATTTGAAGTTATAAATAATAGCGCCATCTTTCAGACAAACCATTTAGTAGTGGCCAGACACCTGAAAGCACCAACCTGTTATTTCGAACAAAAGGAAGAATGTTCTTGCACTCCAGTGGCCTCTTCAACCTCTGGGCCCCGTAGCATGCTATACTATGGCTGCTATGGCTATAATTATGCCCATGCATTCAGATGGTATTATGTAGGAAACATATGGCAGTGTTATGTGAGCACTATATAGAGTATTATTTGGTTACTATATAGAGGTATTATTTAGGTACTGTATGGCGGTATTCATTATCCATTCATATATTTTTCAGTTATGAGAAGGATTGTGTAATATATACAGATGAGAGGGCTCTACTTTGCTTGTTGCCCAGGGCTCTATTTTCTATAAAACCTTCCCTGCAGACAACTCTCCTGGCTTCAACCTTCTTTTGATGTGAAGCATCAGAGAGATGAACATCAGCGTGAACAGCTTTTATCTGCGCTGTGCTACAGCAGTCGGGTTCTGCCTGGTACAGAAGGGAAGTGTAACCCGTAGTAATAATCATGCTATCTGCCATTAATACCGGTGTTATAGATAATAGATGGACTCTCGGATATGCAATCACTTTTATTTTAGATGCATGATTATAATTTTACCTCTTTGGGTCAAACAAGTCAAGTAATTTAGTCAGATTGCAGAGCTGCGCTACAATACTGCCTCTCCTGCTTGATGAGATCCATTATCATTCACAGCAAATCAATGGCTGACGATGCTCAGATGATTTAACATTAGTACTCTGCTTTATTTTATTTCCTCTCTAGGTCTAAGTAATCCCTAGTTCAGTCTTAAAGAGAACCTGTCACATTGAACACGGCATCCAATCTGAGGGGAGTATATTATAGAGTGAGCTACATAGATTGCCATAATGGTGATTGCCATATAGATTGTTATGGGAAAAGTTTCAGTATAACTTGGAATGTATTGTTTCTGCTCCATCTAGGCTCCAAGGGGTTGTCTCGCTACAAAGAATAGCCTTCAAAATGTAGGGAACACTAAATGAAAACGTTTTCCAAATATATTGCTTTGTTCATCTTTTTTTTGTTAAGGAGCGACAAATGATTTTATCACCTTCTGTGCTCTCTCTGGTTTCCCAAGTGACCGACCTGTGTACTTCTCCCCCCCTGCTGTGTGTTCTATCTCATAGCAGGGAGTGATGTCATCACACATGTCAAGGCAGCAGCAGCACAGAACTCAGGACAGTGAGAGCTTGTGTATTATCTGATCTTTCAGACAAAAGACACTAATTACTCTACTGTTTACATGAGCTCAGAAGCTTCTCCAGACCTCAGAGAAGGTAATTTAGCTAATCTAGACTGATAAACAGAGAAGTCTGAATACAAGGAGCTCATATGCTAATTACAGACAGCTTGACCAGGAAGTGACAGAGCAAAGCAGCATTATTTCATTCATGCATCCTATGAAACTTTGAGAGGAGACAACCCCTTTAAGAGTCCATAAGGCAGTCTCATTGAATGACTGACAGCCTCCCTTGCATGAGGGTGCATACAGAGATAGCTGTCAATCAATGACTTAGACCTCCTTCTGGACTCATAAGACTAGAAGGAGCATGGACTGCTGGTCCTCCAATAACATGTTGCCGGAAGTAGGACACCATATTCAACATGATGGGTTCATTTTAATCAGAATTCAAAGCAGAATGCTTGCTGTCAGTGAAATAGAAACATTTATACATATACCTAGAGGAAAACAAATCTCATCCTGTCACCAGTACCAGCAGGAACTCATTGCATTGAAAGTGGCCATACACCTTTAACTCCTTAACGAGCACCCACCGTCTTTTGACGTCAGCCGGTGTGGGTCGTTTGTCTGCAGTGACGTCTTTTGGCATCGCTGCAGGCATCGGAGCTTGCGGCGCCCGGCTCCGCAGCTGTGCTGGGTTTAGGGCTGTACTACACAGCCCTGATCCCAGAGCATTTCCTACGAGCAACGGGGAGAGACGGAAACCTCCGCATCCTGGTGCTTTAACCCTTTGATTGCAGCGAATCGTCACCGCAGCGCAATCAAAGGGTTTCCCTGCTCTGTCGGGTGATCGGTGACCAGACAGAGCCGGGGAACGGCTGCACAGTCAGCCCTTTGGAGCTAGAGTGGCCCCAGGGCTGTCTGTGTAACAAGCCAGTGACCAGGACAGACTGTGTGCTGTGCTGATCACTGCCTGTGTCAGACTGACATAGATTATAATGTATTAGCATATATGAATATGATAATACATTACTAAGTGTAAAAATAAAAAAAATGTAAAACAGTTCTCCCTTCAGGGGATTTAAAAAAAAAAAGAGTAAAAAAAAAAAACAGAAAAAGTGTAAAAAAATGAATAAAAAATAAATAATAAAATACAAAGTAAATATTTAAGAATAAATAATTGTGCATATATTACACAAACAAAAAAACCTACACATATTAGGTATCCACACGACCATAATAATCTGTAGAATTAATCTAACAAGTTATAAAGTGTGAAATTTGAATGGTGTAAAAAGAATTCCCCCAAAAATTTTTCAAAATAAAAAAAATTCTGCAATTATTTATACGTGAACTTAAACTCTTCCCCCATAAAGTACAACTTGTCTCGAATAAGAGGCCTCACACAACTAAATCATTGAAAAAATAAAAAAGTTACAACTGTTGAAACGCAAGGAGGAAAAAACTAAAAATATGTTCTGGTCATTAACTACTTTTCAGGCGTTCGGCTTAAGGGGTTAATCTCTCTAATTATGTGGGGGATAAACAGATAGATAGACAGACATTAGATGTATGCTACAGATAGATATGAGTTAAATATTAGATAGATAGATAGATAGATAGATAGATAGATAGAGTGGGGAAAATAAGTATTTGATACACTGCCAATTTTGCAAGTTTTCCCTCCTACAAAGAATGGAGAGGTCTGTATTTTTTATCGTAGGTATAACTGACCTGTGTGTAAAAAAACCAGAAAATCACATTGTATGTGTCACGTCAGTGGAGGTGCAGTGGGCCCTGACTGCCACTCAGCCCACTGTCCCTGCCTACTTGGCGTGCTGCCCTAGATGGCAGACCTCAACTGGACGACAGTCCCTACACTACTATGTGCAGGGCCGTCAGGGGAACACAGAGTCAACAAGCAAAACAGGATCACAGGGGAAGCACAAGGTTTAAATAGGGAACCCAGAGCCCGCCCCAGCAGACGATTGGTGCGGCCTCCGGGCCCTCCTATTGGCCAGTGCGGCACACCCACTGACCTGATTAGGGGCTGAGCTGTCACTCCTAGGTAAGTCAGCCCAGCCTCTCCCTGGGTGTGCCGCATGGCCAGAGGAATTAACTCCTGCTGTGCCTTGCTGCTCCACGGCGGAAACGTGCGCCGTGACAGTATGGTTTTTAAATAATTAGATTGTATTTTATTGCATGAAATAAGTATTTGATACACTAGAAAAGCAGAACTTATATTTGGTACAGAAACCTTTGTTTGCAGTTACAGAGATCAGATGTTCCCTGTAGTTCTTGGCCAAGTTTGTTCACACTGCAGCAGGGATTTTGGCCCACTCCTCCTTACAGATCTTCTCCAGATCTTTCAGGTTTCAGGGCTTTCTCTGGGCTACATTGAGTTTCAGTCCCCTCCAAAGAATTTCGATTGGGTTCAGGTCTGGAGACTGGCTTGGCTACTTCGGGACCTTGAAATGCTTCTTATGGAGCCATTCCTTAGTTGCCCTGGCTGTGTGTTTCGGGTCATTGCTTTGCTGGAAGACCCAGCCACGACACATCTTCAATGCTCTTACTGAGAGAAAGAGGTTGTTGACCAAAATCTTGCGATACATGGCCCTATCCATCCTCCCTTCAATATGGTGCAATCATCCTGTCCATTTTGCAGAACCCCACCAAAGAATAATGTTTCTACCCCCAAACTTCATAGTTGGGACAGTGTTCTTGGTGTTGTACTCATCCTTCATCTTCCTCCACGAGTGGAGTTGATACCAAAAAGTTATTTTTTGGTCTCATCTGACCACATGACCTTCTCCCATGTCTCCTCTGGATCATCCAGATGGTCATTAGTGAACTTAAAGTGGGACTTGTGTGTCCTGCAGGTTTTTAATACATGATGGCGTAGTGTGTTACTAACGGTAATCTTTTGTACTGTGGTCCCAGCTCTATTCAGGTCAGTGACCGGGTCCTCCCATGAAGTTCTGGGCTTATTCTGGACCTCTCTCAGAATTATCCATACCCCACGGGGCAAGATCTTACATGGAGCCAAAGACTGAGAAAGATTGAGAGTCATTTTGTGTTTCTTCCATTTTCTAATAATTGCACCAAACAGTTATTCCCTTCTCACCAAGCTGTTAGCCTATTGTCCTGTAGCCCATCCCAGCATTGTGCTGGTCTACAATTTTGTCTCTGGTGTCTCTGGTGTCCTCAAACAAGTACAATGATAACAATGAATGACTTACAACTGACACAGAGGGGGAGAGGGCCCTGCCCATGAGGGCTTGCAATCTACAAGGGGGAAAGAAACAGAAGGTGAGGGGCAGACATATTTGTGGGGTAGAACAGTGGCTGCTGGGTTATTGTTGTTTATAGGCAATCCTGAAGAGACAGCTCTTTGGTCTTTGCCATGGTGGAGAGGTTAGAATGTGATTGACTAAGTGTGTGGACAGGTGTCTATTATACAGGTAATGAGTGCAGAGTAGGACGGCTTCTTAAATAAATACTAACAGGTCTGTGAGATCCAGAATTCTTGCTGCTTTGTAGGTGATCAAATACTGATTTCTTGTTATAAAATGCAAATTAATTATTTAAAAATCACACAATGGGATTTTCTGTATTTTTTAGATTTTGCCTCTCACAGTTGAATTGTACCTATGATAAAAATTACAGACCTCTCCATTCTTTGCAGGTGGGAAAATTAGCAAAATCCCCAGTGTATCAAATACTTATTTTCCCCACTGTAGATACATATCATACTCGTGTACTAGTTCACAGCAGATGAAGCTCAGTTTCCAAGACATATGGCTCTGCTTACATATCCCCCACCAACAGACTGCGGGTACAAGAGGTCACATCATTGAAATGCAGAAGCTGTTTTTATTTGCCTCTTTATATTAATTAGACCTGATTATACCGGAGAAATCTCACTAAAGCTGAGAGAAATCTCTCTAAAGCTGATGGAGGAATCGTACAGCATTAAATATATCCATGGACATTTTTTATATTAAGGTTGTGGTTCCATGATAAACTTGGATCACCACACAAATGCAGTTTATTATGACCATCACATGAATGCAAGCAAAAAGTTGTGAAAGAAAGTTTTGATGACACAAGAACTTTCATCGTGTCGGAATCCTTGAAATTATTACATGACTTTATCCCCTCAGGAACCACTGAGTTTGTATGATTGTGGTAAGCCAAGATTTTACAATGACCATTATATAACCCCATCAGTCGCTATAGAGTCCTAGCCTAATCTTTTGTCTACTGCTGATGAAGCCATAAGGCTCTTCTACTATCTTTTTATTCAGACGAACTGAGACCTAAGGAGTGAAGATAGAACTAAAATTCTGGAGGCAAATATCAATAAGGCTTACAGGAGTAGTCTAATATGAGTGGTGTGCACCCCAAATGTGAGTGGTGTGCACCTCAACAGGCTATTGATATGTTGAGTCATCTAGTGGTGACCACCTTGCTCCGAGGAGAAGGTGCAAGTAGAAGTCCAAACATAGTCCAGTGCTTGCAGTGCCCAAATAGGTTTTGTCATCAGTTGGTTTCACAGAGCCTGCTCTTCATAGTCAGCTTCAGGCTCCCACTCCCTGTTCAGGCTGTGGACAGTTTTACAGCAGTGACTGACATTTTAGCTCTGCTATTGCTAGCTGAGCCTGTTAAAGGGACATTGGTGATGGAGGGGTTTAACAGCAGGGCACAAGGCTACAGAGCTCTAAATGCTTAACATTTGTCAGAAAAAAAGATAAACAAGTTACTGTGCTGCTAATAAGACACAGCAGGCAGTGACATCACCATCCTGGCCACTGCTGCTAGAGCAAAAAGAGGTGGTTGGTAACCTATGGAAGCTTGTGTAATTAAGCAGGGGATAAGAACGGCTCTAGCTCTGAAGGGAAGCAATCTACATCTACCATGTTTATAGCTAATCAATGTGGTGAGAAAATCCCTTTAACTCAAGATAGCTTTGCTTACAAGATACCTTTCAGCTTGATGGTTTCAGGAACATATTCACAGTACGGTTCTCACAAGGAGGCACAAGTCTTAGTTACAGCAGTTATGGCTGGGGGTTCTACTATACTCTACAGTCCTCATGCTCTTAATGCAAGAGCTCCTCACATTAACCATCCTTTGGGGATCCTAGAGGCGCGCTGACAAAGTAGTTCCCCAATCGCACATCCTCCAGTTACCACCACATACAGGGCTTTCTATGCTAGTTCCCTGTAACTCACAGAAGCATGGTGCACTTGGCCAGAATTCTCAGAATTAAAGGGTTTGTCTCATCTCAAAGTTTATACATGAATGACATAATGCTGCTTTGCTCTGTCACTTCCTGGTCAAGCTGTCTGTAATTAGCATATGAGCTCTATGTATTCAGATTTCTCTGTTTATTATGTTTATTAGTCGAGATTAGCTAAATTACCTTCTACCAGGACAGAAGCTTCTGAGCTATAGTAAACAGTAATTACTGTCTTTTGTCTGAAAGATCGGATAACACACAAGCTCTCACACTGCTGGCAGTGACCTGATGTCACTCTCTGCTATCAGATAGAACAAAAAGAAGGGGGGGGGGGGAGAAGTACACAGGTTGGTCACTTGAGGAACCAGAGAGGGCACATAAGGTGATAAAATCACTTGTAGCTCCTTAACAAAAAAAATCAACAAAGCAATATATTTGGAAAACGACTTCATTTAGTGTTCCCTAAATTTTGAAAGCTATTCTTTGTAGTGAGACAACCCCTTTAACCCTTTTCTGACAGCCATTCATAATAATATGGTTGTAAGTTTTTCCCTCCTTGCCTTCCAAGAACCATAACTTTTTTATTTTACTATCTACATAGACAAATGAGGGTTTTTTTTGCAGACCAAGATGTATTTTCTAATGGTGTCATTCACTGTATCATAGAATATATTGTTAAAGTCAAAAAACGTGCTTGCACCATGTTTGTGGGGGTTATGTTTTTTTGGCGTTGAGTCTTCAGTATAAATAATGTGTTATCTGTGTTCTGTAGGTTGATACGATTCCGGCAATACCAAATATATAGGGATTTTGTTATGTTTTAGTACCCTAAAAAAAGGATTCCAAGCATTTTCTATTTCTTAAATTTGTGCCACAGCTCGGACTGAAGTGTACTTTTTATTGGTACCATTTTGATATAGATACAACCTTTTTTATCACTTTTAATTCTAATTTTTATAGGATATGAAATTACCAAAAAATTCCAATTTTGAAGTTTGGAATTTTTTCTTCTTCCACAGTGTTCAGCGTATGATGCTATATTTTAATAGACTTGACAATAACGGATGCGGCGATACCAGTTATTTATAACTTTTTTATTATTTTTTTAATTTGTAAAATGGCAAAAATGGGTCGATTTGAACTTTTAATGTTTTTTATTTTTTATACTTTTAAAAATTATTTATTTATTTTTTTTTCACTTCAATTTTCAGTCCCTCTAGGGCACTTGATCAATAGGGGGCGTGATTACGCGCAAAGGCCAGAGGCACATAGCTGCCTCCTATAATTTACTAATTGATGGCGTGTATATGCCTGAAAAGAATTTTCATGTCAATTCTTGTCAAAAGCACAAAAATAAGAGTGTAAAATATGTGTCGTCTGATTGACTGTGCGTAATTTACATTGTTTGGGATGCATTACGTTTTTTGCAAAATTATCTTCCAAGAGCCCAGGAGGGCTCCTCTTTGTCTGAGGAATCTCCTGAATGTTCCAGGACACATGATCTACACTTCCATAACAAAGAAGGCATCATGGTGGTCTCCACAAAAAATTGGAGATCCAAGGACTCCCTAACAAACACAACAGGAAAGTAAGCTCCAGAATGTAGCTGCAGGCCTAATGGGAGGAAATGTATAACATGGGGAGTGGGAGTAAGGGGGAGCAGGGCCCCAATCAGGAATTTCAGGGCCCCATACACATGGAGAAAACGCTAGGTCACACCGGGCCTTCCCTCACACTAGGCTATGCCCGGTCTTCCCTCTCTTCCTCACACAAACAGCCATTTTTTCATACTGTAGACTGACCCCATCACATACTTAGCATTTGGTAAAAAGAAAGAGGCCCATTCCATTCACCATCCTTGTGAAATAAAGGCCCCTTGTATCACATTATGGCCCAGAGACGTACAGCAGTATCACTAGTACTGCTCTAACAAGGGCCCTGAGAGGGTCAGGGGGTATAAATGGAGGAGAGAAAAGCTTTTCCATATGTGATGTGAGCTAGTGAGGTTTTTCCACTCTTTCTCCCCTGTTTTGTGCTGGGCTTGAAGGTGAGAATTAGATTTGGTTTTAGTTCTCCTTGCAGAAGTGTTGGCTGGAGGATTCCTCGAAGAGGGGGAATATAATCACTGGGAGTCAAAAATCAGGGCAGGTGAGCTCCAACTATTTGGTTTGGTAATGCTAGGACTTTGGGTCTTATAAGCCAACTCCATTGGTGAAATTCCCATGGGCAGAGAACCCGGGAAGGGTTATCAGGTCTAAAGAGGAGGTTGTTCTCGGGTTAGGTGCATCACGTTGAGAGTAATTTGGATAGATTCATATTATTTGTAGTGTTATTAAGGTTGGAATGCATTTAAAGGGTTTGTCTTTGTCTATGTTTTACAGAGCCACAGTCAGCTTCAGACTAACACTTCTGTTAGGCTGTGAGTAGGTCTACAGCAGTGATTGCCATATCAGCTCTGCTATTACTAGCTGATCCTAATAGAATGACATGAGTGCTGGAGGTTTGTAAACAGCAGTGCCTAAAGCTACAGAACTACATAGAGTTAAAGCTTGTCAGTAAATAACATAAACAATCTTCTCTCTGTCTTGTAATAAACAGAGCAGGGAGTGATGTTACCATCCCACCCACTGCTGAAGTTAGAGCAGAGAGAGGTGGTCAGTAACCTAGGGAAGCTTGTGAACAAAAGCAGGAGATAAGATTTGCTCATTACTCTGAAATAAAGCAGAATTAGAAAAGCAATGTATTTGCTAATAATCTTTATTTACCTTTGCATGTATGTTTAAAAATAACCGACAAAACAAGAATATCCCTTGAAGGTCCCTTTCCTTTGGGTACTTTAGAACTGATTATTTTTTATTTGTAATTTACATATTTATATATTATTTAAAGGTTAATGTTTTTATAACAGAATTATTAAAATGCCACACCAGTTTTTTTTTGTTTTTTTTTACACTTAGTTCATTAAAAAAATGTTTTAGGTACATTGTATTAAACATAGAAAAGCAGTCCACACAATAGTGTTCAGTATCAATGATACTTTTCTTTTTACTTAGATTAATTTGTGACCCATAAATTTTCAGGGTATATTCACACAAATATAAGCAATCACGGAATAAAAACCTATGACTTGTTATGCAGCAAAGGTAATAGTCCTTTAAGTATACATAATAGCACTTAGCTTATCTTCCTTATATTAGAGTCCTCCAAAGGTGTAGACAAATATGAGAAGCGCAGCGGAGTTCTGAGCGCCAAGTTCACCATGAGGAACGCCGAACGCCCATGTGTGACGTTTCGGAGGTGTATCCTCCTTCTTCAGACGGCGTCATTTGACGATATCCCCCGGATGTGAATGGGGGAGCTTTGCACTATTCTATTTATATAAGACACGCGTAGTGATATCATATTGGGACAACACTGTAACATAGTAACAATACAAACAAAAGACATTACAAACATATAACAAATAACAAGTGCTAGCAACTTAATGTCTTACAAGAATGGCCGAAGGCTGAACATTTCGTTCAAGCCTTTAGGTATTTGAGACTCTAATTTAAATATTCATATTGCTTCACGCTGTAGAAGACGGGATCGTAAGAGATTACTATCCTTGCAAAACACTTGTTCAATGATACACCAGCGTAACTCGTGTACTTGGTGACCTGTTGCACCCATGGGCGTTCGGCGTTCCTCATGGTGAACTTGGCGCTCAGAACTCCGCTTCGCTTCTCATATTTGTCTACACCTTTGGAGGACTCTAATATAAGGAAGATAAGCTAAGTGCTATCATGTATATTTAAAGGACTATTACCTTTGCTGCATAACACGTCATAGGTTTTTACTCCTTTATTCCATATATTTGTGTAAATATACCCTAAAAATTTATGGGTCACAAATTAACCTAAGTAAAAAGAAAAGTATCATTGATACTGAATACTATTGGGTGGACTGCTTTTCTATGTTTGCTACATGTATTTAAGGGCACTCGGGAGAGAGCCCTGTCCAGCTCCACTACGTGGTTATGCTTGAGTCATTATCTATGGTCCATAATTATTACGTTAGGTACATTGTACTGCCAGTTACTTTGCATACAGAATTTCTGGCTGATGGAACAGTCTCCATTATATCACATGACCTGCTTTCTGATGCCAACAGGTCAATTTCTCTATGCTTTTCTATGGGATTGACTCCGAACTACCAATAGGAATGCATAGAGATATTCACTTAAAGGGGTTGTCTCACTACAAGGATTGCTGCTTTTTATGTTATAGATCTTGTAAAAACAAGTCACTTTGCACTATGTGTCCATTAACAGTGTCCTACCTATTCCTAGATATCCCCTTTTGTATGGGCTGCATCAGCTCCTCTGTTAGCTATAGCTACAGACCTGTTCTATCTCTCCTGATAGGCTGCCAGCACTGGTTGCTATAGCTACAGACCTGTTCATTCTCTCCTGATAGGCTGCCAGTGCTGGTTGCTACAGCTACAGACCTGTTCATTCTCTCCTGATAGGCTGCCAGCACTCGTTGCTATAGCTACAGACCTGGTGTCCTCAGCAGCTCATAACTGCAGGCCAGTAGTAGCCAGTAAAAACCAGTAAGCACACCCTGGAATTCAAAAATGAAACTGATAAAACAAGACTGAGGGGAGATAAATCGATGTAGTGCAGGTCAAATGCCCCAGTAGCAGCAATGAGAAATCCTGCAAGTAAGCAAAATTAGGATGCGTCCACACAGCAGTAAGTAAATACTGGCCAGATTCTGATTTAACAATCCGGCCAGAATTTTGACATTGTTTCCGTGATTTTCGAAGACGGTACTGTCTGCAGTTTGCGGATTTCCCTTTACCCTGAACCACTGACATGTACACCATCCACCTGAAAACCGGGTGGAAGAATGAACATGTTCTAAGTTTTTCAGACCGCCGGTGGTTTAAAAAACTGTCCGGCAGAATTTCCGCTCAGTGGGGACTGCTGCATGGATTTTCTATTAAAGTCTATAAAGATGGTTGACAGTCAGTTTACAGATGGCTTTCTAATCCGAAAACCGTCTGTAAAACCGACTGAAAACCTGTACCATGGGGACAAGCCTTTACCATCACTATTGTGTAACTAGAAGCAATTTCTAATGAACTAAAGGAAAATAAAAAACTGGATCATTTCTATAAAGGGGTTGTCTCACTACAAGGATTGCTTTTTATGTTAAAGATCTTGCAAAAACAAGTCACTTTCCAATATGTCTCCATTAACAGTGTCCTACCTATTCCTAGATATCCCCTCTTGTATGGGCTGCATCAGCTCATCAGGTCGCTATAGCTACAGATATGTTTGATCTCTCCTGATAGGCTGCCAGCACTGGTTGCTATAGCTACAGACCTGTTTGATCTCTCCTGATAGGCTGGCACTGGTTGCTATAGTTACAGACCTGGCTTCTACTGCAGCCTAGTAGAAGCCAGTAAACACGACCCTGAATTCAAAATGAAACCAAGAAAACAGGACTGAGGTAAAATGAATCAGTGTAGTGAGACAACCCCTTTAATAAAATGGAAACTGCTGCAACTAAGGAGATATGTCTACGTTTGGTCTTTTTAGCTGACTGGAAATCAGTTGGGGTGTGGTCCATCTGCAGCAAGTCTGCTATCCCTTAGTCGTCCAGATTTCACTGACTTTTACCCAATGGGGAAATGGCAGAATTTTATCATACAGCTCTATGGTTGTGTGGAGGAAAGCAGAGGATCTGCAGCTCTGCAACTTAAAAGGAGTTGTTGAGATGTATCACTACAGTCAGAATGCCCAAAGCACATTTACTCTAATGTGATGGGAACCGGCGTCTACATTGCCTGCAAGATGCAGGTAAACAGACTGTGTAATCATCAGGAAATACGCCGTGCACATATAATAGGAACAGTTCCCAGGCAAATATTCTGTATTCCAACGACTCCATCAGGTATGTGGGTAATAGGTGGGTTATGTATCAGTGAAGGATATCTCAACTTGCCGGAGGTCATTGTCTTTCACAGATGTACTGAGCTAATGTCGGGATTTATTCTCCAACAATACACGTTTCCTCCGCTACTAGCAGACATTTCATCATGGCTCGCTCTGTCTAATGCACTCATGCACTAATTCATTGCTTCTGTCTGTCACGGAGAAGGCATGTAATCATTCAGAGAGGCTGAAATAATGTCCTTCCTGTCTTGCTATACACTGGGTTATGATATATACCGAGAGCATGAATTTACTTTTCTGAAAGATATATCTGTCCAACCTTATTCCGCAAATGTGATTGTATTAAATTATGACATTTATAGTTTTATGGCTTTGCTTCTGCTTCATATAGTTTTGTCTGTATGGATAAAGGGGGCCTATCATTAAAAAAAATAAAATTGGCATGCCACTTCAGAAGTTTTGATTGGTGGAGATTCTGGTGCTGAGACTTTCAATAATGTCTAAAATGAAAGGGCAGAAGTGCCCTCCTCAGGCAGAGCTAATTAGACATGAATTGGCACAATGCTGTGTCCCCTAATTTTAGTGATTGATGAGGATTTAGGCACCTGGATCCCCTTCAATCCAAACTTTTGAGTGGTCACCGTGATGTATACAAAACTTTTTTGTTTTGTGGTAGGTTCCCTTTAAAAGCAAAATGACATGAAAAAAATAACATATTGATATATTACAATTTTTGGTATTTTTCTTTTCATTTTCCAAGTCACTATCTGTATATTTAATGCAAAAAAGATCCTAAAATGCAGTTTCCACTCTGGCCACTAAGACTGATAATAGTCTGACACGTCCTTCTAAGCCACTCTCGTCTCTCACCCAGCCAACCATTAAGTTCTACGCTGCACTGATGAGGGGAAAATACCCCGAAACAGTTTTCTGTAGATGAACTTAACTGGTTTGGCTAAAATCCCTTTCACATTGCAAGGCTCCTGCGAGCTACATGTGAATTTAGGATAACTATATCCAATAGAGGGCGCAGTGGAGCTCCTCAGCTCTTTTCCCATAGGCCCTTGCTTTATGCAAAACAGTCAGTGAGGTCTGAAAGGCGCATAAATCCTCACATTGACCAATTTATTGGTAGCTCTCCCCATGGAGAGATTTTTCCCACTTCCTGTTATGTAAGCATCACTTCTCCTCCGTCTTCTTATTACCATCATGGGCAGGATTTCAATGAAAGTTGATACCAATGTATAGATAACACCAGTGTTGGACTGGGGTGCTTGGGTCCCACCAGTGGAGTAGCTTCTTGGGGCCCATTCTGCAGTTACTGTACATGACGTTTGCTTTCTGCTCCTTTTACAATGCTCTCTCTCTGAAAAGAAGCCCTAAGCCTAACATGCTCAAAGATCCACCATGCCCAGGGTCCCCCAGGACTTACCTTGCACCCCTGTGGGCCCGTCCAAGTCTGGTTACTGTACATGACTGCACATACTGCACATTACTCTTGCTTCTGCCTTTTGACCTGAAAAGAAGCCCTGTTATTCTCAGTGAACCACCATGACCAGGGATCCCCCATGGTTTTCCCTCGCTTCTCTATGGGCTAGTCCAAGCCTGTGTATTTTATAGTATTAACATTAATAGGAAATTGTGCTGACTCATAGCATTAGGCTTTGCCACCTTGAGGGTGAGCCCATGTGCAGAGCTTTGTCCCATAAGGAAGAGGGGCAGGGCAGGTTTTATAGCATGCCATCTTAGGCCAAGCACTTAGTTGTGAGTTTTAGTTGCTAGTTAGCAGTTTATTGTGTTGCAGTTACAGCACAAAGAAGTCCCTTGACCACAAGCCGGCTGTGGACCAGGAACAAGCTATCCCTCTATAGTGGGCTACAAAATACTCACAGAAGCAGCAAGCTGAGGGAGGCCTCCTCAGCTACAAAGAGATACAGAGAGCTAGAGTACAACCAAAATTGGAAATTTTTGAAAGTGGCTATCAGCTAGATTTTAAGCTGTGGTGCACTTAGCATTCCCATGCTCTCTTTGTATAAAGCCACACCCCCTTCACAGAAGGGCACGCCCACTACAACTAACCGTGTAACAGTTCTGGAAGAAAGCTAATTTAGGGTTTTGACATCAGCCAGCTTTTCTTAACATTGGATAGCCTATTCAGCATCTAGAATTGCTGGGAGATACTGCTAAACTGTGCCTGAACCAAAAGCATTACACTACAACCAATATTTCCACCATACAGTGATTATAAAGTGGTATATACCAGTGTACACGGGCTCTGGAGACTGTATATTACCTCCATACAGTGACCATATAGTGATAAGTACCAGTGTACACAGGCTCTACAAACTGTATATTAACTCCAAACAATAACCTTATAGTGGTAGCTAACAGTGTACACAGGCTCTGCAGACTGTACATTACTGCCATACAGTGACCATATAGTGGTAGATCCCAGTGTACACAGGCTTCCTGCAGACTGTATATTACTACCATACAGTGGCCATATAGTGGTAGATACCATTGTACACAGACTCTGCAGACATTTAAGTGTCTCGCAGCCACGACTCATCACTGCAAAATTTACCACATCTAAGAATTCTATTTTTTTCAGCAATTCCCTACCTGTGGCCACCTCTGTACAAACTCCACATAAGGTGATAGGTGGGGAGGTTATGGGCGGATAGGTGCAGATGGGAGGTTATGGGGTGGTAGGTGGCGTTAAGTGATAGATGGAGGTGAAGGGACTATGGGGTAATATGTGGAGAGGTTATGAGGCAACAGGTGGTGGTGGGGGCCTGACAGGGTATTGTATTTTGTGTTGGCACTAGGATGCATAACACAATGGTGGGGTGGCATGGGAGAGAGGAGTACCCTGCACCTCTAGAAGATCAGCTGCAGGCATGCCAATGTTAGGGAAGCCACAGCCAGGGCCGCCATAAAGGCAGTACTACCGGTACTGCTGTACGGGGCCCGGAGGAAAACATGAAACAAGGGGGCCCGGAGAAAGTAGGCCCTCTTGTTTCACGGACGGCTGGGCTGTACTGCGGGAGGAACCAGGAGTGGCTGCGCTGTGGGAGGAGGGGCCCGACAACACTATTAGAGGCACCAGGAGGGGCCGCGGCGCATTGTGGGAGGAGCAGTCCGGCCCGCAAAAGAACGAGGAGGGGCGCGGCGCGCTGTTGGAGGAGGGGCCCGGACCGCAGAAGTATGAGGAGGGGAGCGGCCCGCAGAAGAATGAGGAGGGTCCGTCGGAGGAACGAGGAGGGTTTACACTGTGGGAGGAGGGGCCCGGCCTCAGATGTAGTCGTAGCTAAATGCATTTACATAGAAAAAGGATTGTTCTCTTAATTACTTACTTCAGTACAGGAGCCATGACAGGACAGGAACCGCAGCTCCCCTCTCTCCATGTGCGCGGCACCGGCCAGGATGCTATGATACACGTGACAAATTAATTTAAACTGTGTAGACATCCCGGCCGCTGCCGCGCACATGGAGAGAGGGGAGCTGCGGTTCCTGTCCTGTCACGGCTCCTGTACTGAAGTAAGTAATTAAGAGAACAATCCTTTTTCTATGTAAATGCATTTAGCTACGACTGCATCTGAGGCCTGGCCCTTCCTCCCACAATGTAGACCCTCCTTGTTCCTCCGATGGCCCCACCTCGTTCTTCTGCGCTGCCCCTCCACCCACACTGTAGACTTTTAATTTTGCTTTTGTTTGGGGCCTCTTGCAGGGCCCTAAAATGTGCATCTTGCGGGGCCCTAAAAAGTGTGGGGCATCTTGCGGGGCCCTAAAGGTGTGGGGCATCTTGCGGGGCCCTAAAGGTGTGGGGCATCTTGCGGGGCCCTAAAAAGTGTGGGGCATTTTGCGGGGCCCTAAAGGTGTGGGGCATCTTGCGGGGCCCTAAAGGTGTGTGGCATCTTGCGGGGCCCTAAAGGTGTGGGGCATCTTGCGGGGCCCTAAAGGTGTGGGGCATCTTGCGGGGCCCTAAAGGTGTGGGGCATCTTGCGGGGCCCTAAAGGTGTGGGGCATCTTGCGGGGCCCTAAAGGTGTGGGGTCTCTTGTGTGGTCCGAAAAGGGTGAGGCCTCTTTTAGGGCCCAGAGGTGTTTTTTTTTATTGTCCTCTTTAAGAGCCCTGAAAAGTGTTGGGCCTCTTGTGGGGCTCCTTGCAGGTCTCTTAGATGTGGGGGCCCTATCTACCTATCTACTGTGGGCCAGCTATCTACCTACCTTCTGGGGGTCCCTACATACCTACTGGGCAGACTATACCTATCTACCGACCGTCTGGAGGCCCCTATCTACCTACTTACTGGGGGCACTCTTAACTACCAACTGGGGGACTCTACCTTCTGGGAGCCCTATATACCTACCTACAAGAGGGGAACCTATATTCCTATTTATATGCTAGGAGTCTTAATGAACTACTTCTACAGGAAGCCTATATATCTAACTACTTGGTCACCAGGGGTGTAATTATTACCATTTGGGGCACTATGTATCGGGAATTTGTACATTTGGGTGGGGGCACAGGTGGGAAGGTGATAGAAAAATGAGAAGTCTCAGGTGTGTGTTGTGAATTCTTCAGGGACAAGTGGCAGCCACGAGATGTTATCACTGTGGTCTGGAGCAAATGGGGAAGATATACTGGTTTAATCAGTAACATTACAGTGGTATTAGTCACCATATGGCCATGATATGTGGGGTATTATTTGGTCTTTGTATATTGTTGCTATTGGTATTATTGGTCTGGGTATACTGGTTTGGTCAGTAACAGTGGTGACACGCGGTGATCATCTGGCGGTATTTGCTGGCTCCTGTATACATACTGACCCGCAAAATACAGATAAACTGTATATTATATAATCCAACAAGAACCAAATCAAAAAACAATGGCGCAATTGCTTTTTTTTTTCCCTTGTTCATCACAGAAAAAAACTTTTTTCTGGTGTAAGGGGTTGTGGGTCGGGGCGGGGCAGCAAAGGGGCGGAGTTAGTTAGGGGCGGGGCCCAGATGCTTCAGCTGTACGGGGCCCTGAAACTTCTGATGGCGGGCCTGGCCACAGCCCCCCCCTCACCAGTTGTGCCCCCACAGTCTCTGCCACTGCCACTGCCGAGCAGAAACTGTGGGGGGGAGTGTAGTATATACCATATGGCCATGCTGCCAGCCTCCCGCCAGAATTCAGTGACACCGGGAAGCGTCTCATGAATTTAAAGAACCTCCCGTAGCCAGTTGACTGCGGGAGGTCTGCAACTCGTTCCAGGAGTGCGGGAGCCTCCTAGATGTTCCAAGAGATTTGGCAAGTATGAGTACAAAACAAGAGTCAGTACAGAAAGGCACCTAAATTGTGCAGAAGGCTAGAGAAAGCAAGTGATGGAGAGTGAGAGAAGCCAGGCCTAAGTGGGATCACACATGCCAGTTCCTAGATGCATGATGTTCATAGGGGATATGAGAAACCTATGCAACCTAAGTGACAGAGTGACAGAGATGTGTGTAATAAAATAAATTAATATAATGTAATATATATACACACACAGGCAGTCCCCGCGTTACAAACGGGATAGGGACTGTAGGCTTGTTCTTATGTTGAATTTTTATGTAAGATGGGACAGGTGTATTTATTAAATGTAACTCCAGCACAAAATTGTTTTTTTTTTTCATTTTGGATAGTTCAAGGAAGGGTTTTTACATTTGTTTCTCTGTCTGTGCCTCTGTTAAGAAGATTTCACCTCATATTCACCTCATGTGCTTTTGTGGCATGCTGGAACTTGTCATTCCACAGCTACTATCTGCTGTGGAACATGGAACTACAAGTGCCAGCATGCCCCAAAAAATCCCGTTTAAAATGGGGAACAGTTTGTAAGCCCGGAACGGTGTAAGTCGAGGATAAATCACACACCCACCTTTTGTTTAAAATTTAATGAAAACCCTAAGCTGATGTCTCTTTAGTTTCTTCTCTGCTGAGGCCCTGCTGATCCCAGCACCACATCGGTGGGCCAACAACACCAACACACTGCACACCTGACACCTAGATGCACCTGCCTCCAGCACCTTACAATCACATTACTTGTGCAGCTTTAAAAATTTTTTTCCCAACTTCTGCCCTGAAATAACCGGCGGGAAAGTAAAAACTTACAAAAAAATTTGATTTTTTCTAAATATTTATGACTAGATACAGTCTCATACGCAGATTTCTTGCTCTTTGTTGTATAATTTGCATATTAATGCATGCTGACTTGTACTCGGCTGTAATTTCAAGGTGCCCACACACACTGCATTATTGTCTAAATTATTTGTGCTTTAAACACTATTCAGAAGAAAGAATTCTCAGTCCTGTGAGAGACTCGAGATTTGTTTCTATGGGTAGAACACAATTTTTTGTAAACTTTTTCAAAATACATTGTTTTTTTAATTTTAAATTTTCTATAAAATAACAGTGTACTAGCGGACTCTGAATAATAAATTTCAGTGGCAAAATCAATAGATTTACAAATGGTCAGTTTTGGTCAGACTCTTTTTACATTGTGTTAGCTATGCACAATTACCGTTTGCATCAGTAAATTTTTCGCTGTATTGGTAAATCTATCCATGGACCACGATTCCCTTTATGGGGGTTTAAAAGCGTTTAATTTTGGGGCCAATAATTGGGGTAGGGGTAAAAATTTGTAAAAATCAAATAACACCCCGTTTTTTTGGGGGTGTCTATGGTGACAAGGGGCCCACCTATTGCACCCAAATTGGAAGAATCCTTTAATAATCCCAAAAAACCCCAACAATAATGAAGGGTTTTAAAAAAAAACCCTCAAACCCAAAAAAAAATTAAATACCCTTAAAGGGGAAAATAATGGTCATAAAACATAACTTTTAATGAAAATTTTTTAAAAACAATAAAACCCACGGCATCTCAATACAAAAAAAACCCTGTAGGGATATCAAACATAAAGAGGGCCCCAAAACCCCGGGAAACAACAATCCAATTTGGCCCTAAAAAAGTCAATTACACCCTGCCCCCAAAAAACCCGGGAATATCGCCCCATAAGGACGCTCCCGTCACACCCTTTAAACCCCATAAACACGGGCCCCTAAACTAACCCTTTTGGCCCCGACCCCAAAAAAAAATTTTTTTTTGATCACCAAAAACCAAATTTCCCCAAAGTGATCGCATCGGGGGACAAGGAAAAAAAAAAAGGACCAAAAAGGGGGCCCAAATTTATATCAATTTTTCCCAAATAAAAAAATCCCCGAATGCCCAGTGGAAAAACCAGTACCTGGAAAACTGGGCCCAAAAAGAAATTTTAAACAGATGCTGGTACCCCAAGACTGATTAGGAATAATAGTAGGTAAAAGACAGCATATCGGGGGCGTGGCCTGGCCCTGCTTTCGGGTCTACGCTTAGTGCGGGAGCTCCGTGAAAAAGTCAAACCAAACTGGGCCCAAACAAGCCAAAATCTGCCTACAAATTCCCGGACCATTTTACCTCTTCCTTTTCCGGGGCCCTTTTGGTCGACTCGGTTTACGGGCTGCTGCCTAAAACACCCAACTGGGGCGGTGGCGCCTCATCCCCTTTGGTGGGGCGCCCCGGGAGCGGGCGCCACCCTTCAAGTGGCTCAAAAAAGGGGCCCACAAAACCGTGGACGGAACCCCCGGGAAGGGAGAGATCTTTCCATCGGTTTTTCGCCCGGTGATTTCCAGCGAAGAAACCCCCCCGGACCCCAAACCCTCCCCCTTTCTGGGTAAAAGGAAGGGGACGGCGCGGCCCACTATCGGTAAGCCCCGGCGATCCCCGGGCCCTTTCTTCCCGACCCCCACCGCAAGTAGACTGCGTTCCCGGCCCCTTTTTCGCCCCCAAGATCCGAAACCGGACCCTGCAACGTCCACTACCAGCTGCCCGTCTAAAAAAGGGCCGCTGCCCCTTTGCACTCGCCTGAAGTCCGGGTGCCCTTTTCCTCTCCTGCCCTGTCTGTGACGGGGGAAATTTCCCTCCCCCCTCCGAGCCCCAAGGGCGGCCACCCTTTGCGGGGCACCTCAAACCCCTCATCTTAGTTCGTTTGGGCATAAACCGCCTTTTGCCTCCGGGAAAAACATATTTTGTGGGGTTCCTTTTCCCCCTCACACTTTTCTCTCTATTTATCTCTCCCACCTGTTTCAAAATTTGCCCTTAGTTTTAAGAGCCCCCCCCTTCATAAAAAACAGTGGAATAAAGTCAGTGAGATATCAAAGAACGGGGTAACCAAACCCCCCGTCTCTTCCCCTGGTGCAAGTCCCACAAGACCTGTGCGTGCTGTGTTTCCCTCCCTACCCAATATAAAGGGGGGGTTTTTTCCCCCTTTTTGCCCCATAAGCACTGAAGAAAAAATTATTCTCCCCTTTTGGTAAATCCTCCCTTGCCTTTTACCACGACATCACATCAATAAATAGATCCAAATTTTTATCCGGGGGTATTTTTCCCAATCGTTTTATCCCTTTGGCCCCTTCTCCTCTTCATATTTAAAAACCCCCCCCTGCATCAATCATCCATACCCCTCTCCCACCCTTTAAGTGTGCTAACTAATACAAGAAATTTAAGGGCACAAAGGTACCATAACCAAAACCTCTTATCATCTGACCCAGATGGGGGGCAACTCGAAAAAAATTTGGGAAATCTCACCCCCACCAAACTTACCGAATTCCCTTCCCTACTCCGTCCCCAACCCGCTCACAAAGCAGAGACAGACCATCGCATCCCCACCCCTTCTCAGGGGGTCGTCTAGACAAAAACCTGAAAATAAGGGCCACCGGCCCCCACTCAGATCCCCTCTGCACCCCCAGAACACACACTCCAGCGTCTTTTCTCCCCATTCAGGGGGTCTCTCCCCAAAACGGACCTCAAGCAAATAATTTGGGGGAATTCAAAAGGAATTCCAGTCACTTGTTTTCCCCGAACGGGAAAACATCGAAAAAAAAATGTCAAAGTTTTGCAACTTCCCCCAAACCACTCAAAGAAAACTAAAAAGCTACCTGGAAAAGAAGTCCAGAAGCTGTCCCCCAAAATCCTTGACCTCGAGGGAAACCCCTCAAGGGTGCCAAAAAACATAAGGGCTAAAGTGGTGTCCCAGAATTTTAATTTTCCCCCGACCGGGCTTTTTCCCCAAATTTCCCAACTGACCTGAAGGGGCCCTTGGGACTCCCGGGGAAGCCTTTGGGGCCTTACCTCAAGGTGGTTTGCATACAACGCTTTTCCGGGAAACCCAAACATCCTCCCCTGCCTTGCCCAGAAAATGGGAATAGGCAAAATCCACTTTTTTTCAACCAAGGAAAGTTTCCTTAAAAACCTTTCGCAATTCTTCCCAACCTGCCGACAGTTTTTAAGGACATATCCAACTAACCTGATCTTTCCCCGCGGGCAAATGCTCCCCCGAAAGAATGTTTTCCCCTTTTACCAAAATTTTGAGAAAAAACAACATCCCCTTACCCCTTGGGGGGTTTCCTTCCAAAATCATAATCACTTTAAAAAAAATAAAACCGATTTGTACCCCCCCTTTAAGGGAAAGGAGACTCTATTAAACTTGGGGGGTTTGCATCCTCCAAAACCTTTCCCCACCCCCGGGGGAAAAAAAAAAAGGGGACCCAAAAGCCCCAAAGTTATTTCACCTTTTCTGGTCCGACAAAGCAAAATCGTTTTTAAAGGGCTAAGGGAATGACTGATCGCGTTTCTTTTTGGGAAAAACCTATTACTTCTCAAAATGCCCTTCCCCGTTTTCTTTTGAAGTGCAAAACTTTTCCTTTTTGGGTTTTTTAAATTTTTTTCCTTTGCAGGTCCTTCCCCTTGGATTTACCCCATTTTTTGGGTGCCCTAACTGATGCTTAAATTTTCCCAAATTCCCGGAAATACCCGTTACTTGTCTCTGAATTTGTCCTGTTACTTTCCTTTTTTTAAATTTTTCCCCAAAGGGTTTTTTTTGTTTTTACCAATTTAATGTCATTGCACCCACAATGTGGGCTTTCGATCTCTCCATTTTCCCCTCAATCCAGAGGGCCCCTGACTTATTTTCAGTTCTTTTGTACAACCACTCTCCCCCTTTTCCACAGGGGATTAAAAAATTTTTTTTCTCCCAAAATGTTAATGGGCTCAATTCGCCCTTTAAAAGGTCCCATCCTCAGGAGAGACTCTTTTTTAAGGGCTAGGGCAGACATTTTTTTGTCTTTAGGAGAACACCCTAGAGGGCAAGATTCTTTTCAGGTTAAGGCTAGAAAGTTCCCGACCTATTTTCTCACTCCCCCCTGGGGCAGAAAAAAACCGGGGATAAGGCGATTTTATTAAGGGAAAAGGTTTTTCCTTTTTTCCCCTTTAAAAACTTCCCCTTATCGATAGTAATGGGGAGGTAAAAATCATTTTTACATTGTCTACTCAATTCGACTTAATAAGTTTAAAGCCACCTTTATGCCCCCCAACAAACGACCCAAACCCCCTTTCATTTTCCCCAAAATTTTTTTGCCAAAAGGGAAAAACTTTTCCCCAATAGCAATCTTATCTTATCGGAGGGTTTTAAACTGGGTTTTTTGACGCTCAAATAGAAAACTAGAAAAACCTCTTTTTACAGCAACAGGATCAAAAGTCCCCTTTCTAGCCCCCTGAGGGAAAATTACACACCCATGGCGAAACTCCACCCCCCAAGAAATTGACTACTCCCTTTTTTTTCAAACTCCCCAAAAATTTTAAAACTCCCGCATTGACTTCTTTTTGGTCAACAAGAAAACCTTTTCCCGCTGTCCTTACCTTTGGAATAGGTCACGGGAAAAAGGTCCGATCACGCCCCCCTACTTTTCTCACATTGAATGACCCCTTTTTCCCCCCCCTCCCTACAATTTTACCTGGAGACTTAAAAACTTTTCCCTACTAAAGTCCCCTCAATGTAGAGGAAAAATTCATACATCACTGCAAGAATATTTTAATCAAACAACGGGTTCAGTATCCCTACCCTCCACACTCTGGTTGGGCCCCCAAAAGGGGTTTCCCCCCTTTGGGATTCTTCTTAAAATCGCATCCCCAAAAGAAACGCAAGAGGGGAAAAAGAATTTACTGAAATTTTTAGAAAAAAAAACCGAATTTCGATGAGCTCGCTAAAAAAAATCTCCTTCCCCGGCTGGGGGTTGAACAATACATTCTTTTAGAAAAACGCTTTAAGTCCAATTCTTCAGAAATACGAATCAACCTTCAAAAATTCCCCTGGAATTTTTTCCCTTCAAGGTGCCCCTCCAGGGAAACTTCTGGGTCGAGGGTTAGGCAAAACCGGCCCGGTCCAAAATAAACTTTTCTTACTGTTAATAACAAAAGGTTATGAACCCCCAACTAAATTGGAAACCTTTTTCCCAAAACTACAAATCCCCCTACAATCTTAAAAAATTACCCTTTACTTCCCCCTAACACCACGGTAACATTTTTAGTCCTTCTTGGGGTAAATCTCTTTGCCAAAAATCTCGATGACATTTTGCCAAAACCAGCTCCCCCATTACCTCCGAAGAAAAACCAACGCGTTAACTCAAAAATAAAAATTAAAAAAATCTCCTGGACCCGGGCGTTTTTTAAATTTAAAGAATATTAAAAAATCTTCCAAACAGTCCCTAAGCCCATGCAAATTGGATACCTTTTAAATCCTTTCCCCCTCAGGGGCCCCTCCTCCGGCGGAAATGGTAGCTGCCACAAAAAATAACCCATCCCCCCAAAATAATAAACCTCAAGACATAATTAAATTTTAAATTTATAGACCCAAACTCACTTCTCCAAATCCGACAACAAATTATTTGCCCAAAAACATTGCCAACAGGGTTAATGCTTACTTCCAGCTTGATAAATTTGGGCCAAGTAGGATTCCCTTTGATTCCCAAAAAACTTTGGGAACGGCAAATTCCCCCCGGGTTTTTGAATATTTTTCCGGTTTTTAAAGGGAAAGACCAAAACCACCCCCAAACCTTTCCCTTTTGCTAGATGGGGAAAAAGCTTTCAACCGGATTAAAAGGGTTTCCCAAACGAAAAAAAGTCCTGCTTAAATTTGGGGTTTACTGGTCCTTTTAAAATTTTTCGCAAAATAAAAAGGGCCCTTTATAACCTCCCCTCCCCAAACAAACCCTCTACTCTACAGGCTTTTTTTTCGAACCCAAAACCCCAAAACCCCAAAGGCACTAGGCAAGGGTTTCCCACTTTCACCCCCGGGGTATTTGAACTGTGCATAAACCACTCCAGAACTGAATTAAACTTTCCCCTTTGATAAAAGTTTTTGACATTTGCTGGTCAAAGTCATAGGGGCCCGGGCCCATATGCGGAGGGCATACGGGGGTTATTGTTTAACAGCCAATGTCTCTTTTCCTGCCCCACAAGGGCATAAATTCAGCCCGTAAATTTAAAGAAAATCTCGTTAAAAAACTAAACATACTAAAACCCACTATTTTGCCCCTTTTTAAAAAGCTCCAAACCCACCACCCCCATCCCCCGGGTAACTCAAATTTTAAATTTAATTGGGCAAACTCTTACAACACCTACTTAGGGCTTAGAATTTTTCCTACCTCTCCCCAAAAATATAGAATCTAACTGGACCGGGCTGCATTCAACCTTAAATCAGACGTCTCCCATACTTAAACCAAAATTTTCCCCTTGTCATGGATTGCCAAAAAAAACTTTCCAAGATTTCTTCTCCTTCCCAAAAATTTTTTTTAATTCCACCCCCCTTTTTGAATTTTCCCGCCCAACAAACCTGTCCAAAAATCCCAAACCCTTTTTTCCCTAAAAAAAAAATTTTGGGGGGTACTTAAAAAACTCCCCTTTTAAAAAACAATTTCCCCTTTTTTAAAACCGAAACAATAATTGGAAAGGGATGGGGTTTCCAAAACCTTTCTTTTTCATATAATATCTCAAACCATTCTAGAAACCCCATTTCCTGCCACTGGAAAGCCCCCCTATTCCCCCATTTTGGCTACCATTGTAATACAAGGCCCGGTCGTTGGCGAATAAACAAAATTTTTTTCCCCCCCCTATCTCACTACAGGGTTTGGCCCCCAAAAAAAAACATTAAATTTGGAATTTTAAATAATTTGAAACAAAAACAACCTTTTCGATTGATAGGAACCAAAAGCCCCTTTATCCCCTTTTAACTACCCCCTCCCCTGGTTTTACAAGATCCCCTAAACCCAACGGCTTTAAAGGGGCCCCCCCCCCCCCCCTTAACTTTCCCAAAAAAAAAACTACTTGGAAAAAGAACCCCGCATAATTTGTCCAAAAAAAGGCCCCCTTTGGTTCCCCCAAAGCCCCTCACAAAAGGTTTGAACTTCCCCAAGATTTAATTACTTTGGGGGTTTGGGTATAATTTTTAAAATTGGGGGAAACTGTGGCCAAAAACTCAAAATGGGTTCCCCCCGGGGGGTTTTCTAACCCAAAATATAACCCCAACCCCTGTT